>JAULKM010063036.1:0-12250 GCA_032355605.1 Rubia tinctorum | reverse complement strand
CTAAAAGAAAACGAAAATGCAAGCCAAAATCAGATTTGGCGTTACAACAGTGACCGCTACATTTGAAGTTTTACTGTGGATACGGAAGGCATAAACGGCATTTATACCGTGCCATTGGAAGAAACCAGCGCTAAATTCTTTTGTCATTTTCTTCTCAAACGCAAAGATTGCATTGTTATTGGAGTTGCTCTAACACCTACGACGAGGCCAACTTCCTCCACCTCATCTCTAACCTCTGCCCCGTCGGCGACGACCTCTTCTGCCGCCTCTCCCGCAACCTCCTCTCCGAGCCCGACACCAGTCACTCCAGGCTCCAGCGCTCCACACGTCGATCTCCGTCACCGACGAATTTGGCTACTCCAGCTGCTATCTTATTCGGTCTCCATTACAAGTCCCAGTCCTAAACCAGCAAAGAAGGAAAACAGAGCCGTGCGCGAAGAACATACGCGCAAGCCGGTAACAGGGGAACGCACGCACTGTCTTCCTCCTCCTCTTCCTATGGCTTAGGGGACGGAGTTGACGGCTCAGGGGACTTGCATATCTGGTTGAGCAGCGCCATGACCTACCATGAGACATGCAAGCAAGGGTTTAAGGATTTCTGGTTGGATTATGGTTTGTTCAATTCGATGGAGATCAATTACGCGGAGCCGGAAACTGATAAGGGTTTCCCGGTTTGGGTCCATCCCCATGACCGGAAGCTTCTTCAGGCTGCTGCTCCAACCGCTAATGTCGTGGTAGCGCAGGATGCATCTGGAAACTACAAAGGAGAATATTGACCTTTTGGGAATGCGAGAATATAGGGTGGGTTGGGATTGAGGGTGGCCGGGTGGAGGGGTTGTCTGATGGCAGCAGCTGCTGGTGGCGGGTGGAGGGCATTTTTGTCTTTCTAATTTTTATTTTAGGCTGAAGGAAATTTTGGTCATTCCTGTCGATCAATGGCCAAAATGGCCAGTCAATGCCGAAAATAGTCTTTTAGCCTTATATTTGCACTTATATATAATGGATATTTTTTTGCACTAAAATTGTTTCATGGTTATATGTGCACTTACTGAAAGTATATAGGGGCATATTTGTATATATCCCAAAAAGGTAAAAGACTTTATTAATTTTTAAAAAAAGTAAAAGTATCATTTCATATTGCTGGAAACTTCCAATACCGTCTGACAAGAAAAAAATTTGAGGTGAATCCTATACGGTGTTTAGGGACTCACTCGACTTCGCAAAACTATCAAGCGAGTGAACGGAAATATTTCTATCATTGGGTATCCAAAACTCTAATTAAGAAACTTTGGTTAGGTGGTTCAATGGATAAACTCTATTCATTTACTATTTTCACTTATAATAAGACTTAGTGAATAATGACTTTTGGGTGTTCTCATAAGGGCATCCCTAACTATTTAAATAAACGGAGTTTCAGACTTCACTGAGATTCAATGGTGGTGTCTTCTAGTTAGGTCATAAATTAGGATGTTAATATGTAATTTGGCCGCTTGTATGTAATCTTTCAAGAAATGAATAATGACTTATTGGGTTAATTGATAAAAATTGACTTGTAATTGTTGGGTTGAGTTGGGTTGGATAATGGGTGACCCATTGGATAATTTTGGATCGGATCGAGTTGGGTTGGGTAATGGGTGGACCGTGGATAATTTCTTATTATAAGATAACTTGTTTTTCACGAGTTGGATCACGAGAGATATAATTTTTCCCCCAACATATATAATCATTTTAGAATTGACCAAATTATCGATTCATTATTTTTATTGATGTTGGTTCATATCATAATTGATTTTAATTTTATCCGATTAAGAGTCGATAAGTGGTCGTAACGGAGGAAATAGTATTTAAGAACCTTTTACTAAACCAGAAAAATTATCTACCCAAAGAATATGGAAAGTTTTAAAAAATATTTCTTTTTGTTTTTTTAAAGTAAGAGAAAAGTGTAAAAATGACCATATCAAATTGAGAAAGTGCATCTATAACCATGTAAAAACTGAAAGTGCAATACTAACCCTATCTTTTTGTCAAATTGTGCAATTATACCCATTTTGCACATTTCAGCCGTTGACTAATGCAAGTCAAGCGTTGACCAGTCATAAAAAGAGAGAATTACCCCTTGAACCATTTCAAAATTAATCACTACCAGTTAACACAGCAACCAAGCATCACATTCGGACCTGAACATAGAGAGATACACCTGAAGTGACAAAGATCAAAACTTCATAGTTGTAAAAGTACCGACTCTAAGAGGTTGACCCGGCTGTGATCCAAATGCTGGTGAACACCAACAATGGAATCATGGTTGGAGTTGCCAACAACAACATTCTGACGATGGTGGCCGACCTGAATTTCGCCGTGAACTTGGTCGGCTCCAATGTGCTCCCCTTCTACCCATCAAGCAAGATCATCCAGAGCGTGCTTGGCACCTCACAAACTGGAAACATTGGCAACAATGTGCTCTTCTCCAGTGACCAAAATATGATGTCGAAGCTTCTTCCGGGTGCAAAGTCATCTCCGCCAAAACTGAAAGATGGCGCCGCCACACTCTGCCGCTTAACCCTAGCCAAGCTGGCATTGACGCAACCCCAATGCAAATTTGACCACCTTCTCCTCGATGCAACTCCAGTGCGAATCTGACCAATTCCAACATGAATCTGACGTCGTGTCATTGATGGTAGTGCCCATTCAGATCTGACCAACCCTAATCTTGCTTCTACTCTAAAATTCACTCGAAATCTGCTCTTATTCTGGTCTCCGCTCCTGCTCCTTTGCCTATTTTGGACACCACTCCTGCTCCGACACCTATTCTAGTCATCGTCCCTACTCAAGCGCTGGTTCGGAACAGGAGTGTTCCAAAGATGAAAAAAATAAAAATGGAAAAAAGAAAGAAAGGGTTTTCTTAAAAAGAAGGAAGGGTATTATTGTCTTGCACTATTTGAATTTTTAATAGAAGGGTATAATGGTCATTTTGTTGATTTCCTGCCAATTTGGTCGTTGATATTTTGGTCAACGAAATCCAGAGTTATTAATACAGATTTTACAAGGTCATTTCTGCACTTTTGGCCAAACATATATGGTTAAAAACACACTTTTCTCTTTAATTAATCATTCAAAGGTGCTAGAAAAAACACCAACATCGATTACAATAAGTGGAATAGACATCCAACTCGACTAGCCTCGAGCAATAACTAACATATTGAAAGAATATTTAAATTGCATGTCAACCAGATTGACTGTCTGTATGATTACAGATTAGAGATCCAAAAAAATTGCAATATAGTCCTTGGGGATATTAACTTGCTTCCCGCAAAAATCATGACCACTTGACAAAGATGAGTGTATCACGCATCAATATCACTGAGCCAAACATTGATCTTAAAGAACCATAACACTACTTGATCCAAAGCACAATCTATGTTGTCCAGTAAACAACTTGAAAAACACAAATCGACCCATCAAAATAAATAGAACTCCTTAAAGAACACAAACAAAACACGAATACACGATTTGCACAACTAGATCAAGAACAAAATATCGACATGAACAACTAAATCCAATGATCATCATGAAAACAACAATCTAATCAATCAGACATATCAAGTTAGTTCATTTACCATTTTCAGGTTTTTATTGAGTATTTTCAGATGATGAGTGATTTTTAAATGTGGGTTTTTCTAGGGTTTACATATTTTCATAGAGTGGGGTTTACATATTTGGGTTTTACTCTATTTTATAATGATATAGGATGTTGAATGAGAGAGCCGAAAGTTTGCTAACTTAGGGTGAGAACATTGATAAACATACAAAGAAGGAAATGGCGAACCTTTATGAAGGATGTGGAGAGTACTATGGATGTGTGATATCAATAAGTATGAATTTGGTGGTCTGTGGTGTTTTGGAAGTGTTAGCTCATCTGTTTGATGATAGAATAAAAATTGTTCTGATTTGATTGACCCAAGATGTGATAATCGTCCACTTCCATCGATGGTCTTTAATGGATTTTTCAAGTATGAGTTGTATGATATATTTAGAAATTGAGGGTATGTGTATTGCTGGTCTGATGAGGAAGTTTGAAGTGTTAATCATTTCTCCAGTGAAGTGTTTTTCAGGCCACATCTCTGCATGCTTCCCTACTTTCACCAATTTTCTTATCAGACTCTCTGCATCAATATTCTCTAACACTGTAATTTTAAAGTTGTGTAAATGCCAAAATTAATGTTGCTGAAATGGTTACTCATAAGGAAGTAACTCATCTTAACTTGTTCATCTTGGAGTTTCTGTGGCTAAAGGCAATGCTAAATATAATGAATGCAATGCACTAGGAAGTAGTGTGTAACTTGTAAGAATGCCAAGTAACACTTGCTGTGGAATATGTGTGTTGCATAGACCATGGATTCAACTTTTATTTAATTCTTCTTTTGAACTTCTACCTTGCAAAATTTGTTTGCAGCAAATTGTCGAAGCAACCTGTTGATTGTGTATATGCTCCTTATACTATCTTCATTTCTATGCACGTGCCTTATTTACTCTAATGTCTAGGATTAAATATTATTGTATCTTCTAGTGCATAAGAATAGCTTCAGTCACTAATCACAAGGATCTGTCTAGTTTGGTTTAGTTGTAAATATTAGCCCTTTTTAAAGTAAACTTTTCGAGGATTGAACTGGACCTATACTGTACAACAATTTTCTCGTTATATAGTTTTGCATGCAGAGAGCAATGGTGCTTATATAATTCTTAAAAATGAATCAGATTTTTACTGCCCGTATTTTACTTTATGGTGATGTTGTTTATTGAAAAATATATCTAGTGTTGAGTAACCTTTGATCGCTATTATTTTTCTGACTTTAATGTGCCTTAGTCATTTTTTTAATAAAGTATTAGTTGTTATTGCTTCTTTTCTATTCACCATAAACCTTGTGAAAATTAGAATTCAAATCCAGTCTAGTATTTATGATGAATGAGAAGTTTGTAAATTTTTAGTAAACTGAATAAAAGAGGCAGAACCCGAGTAATATGGATATTCCTATAGTTAATTAATTTTCACTTTGCTAGTTTTACCTAGAATTCACTGGTTATACTTTTCTGCTTGTGGATGTTTACAAAACTGGTCATTTGCACTCTAGGGCGAAAAGTGCAGTTATGATAATGTCTGGTATTTTATGCTTTTGTACTATTATTATATTGTTGTTAAAGTAAATGAAATACTCATTTCATTTGTGGAATGTTGCATAATTTTAACATTAATGCTTCTAATAAAAAATTTAATTCTACTGTTGGTTAATACTATTATATTGTTGGTTAAGGTATGAATTAACATTTTGGTTTTTGGGTTTGAATTGTAACTAGTCAACTTCTCCGCATGGAGAGGGAAGTGGTGAGAGCATTGTTGCTCGCAAGCATAAAATACTTTGTTTGTTTTGTCTAACTTTGACCTAGTGCAAGCTACGGAGAACACAGGAATGCAAGCAATATGCAAGCTATGTTTGAGTCATTTTAATTATAATCCCACCCAAGGAACTAAAAATTCAAGTAGGCACTTGAAAACTCGGCATGCTGAAGAAGATTCTGACCCATCAAGGTTAGTGGATCCAGATTTGTATCGTGAGAAACGTGTAAATACCGTCATAGAGCATGATTATCCTTTCTATCTTTACAGAGCATGAGGAAAATAGAAATTTGCATGCGTTTTGAACCAAACTGTGAAATTTGTGAGTAGAAATAGAACGAGGGAGAATGTGGTTAAATTTTATGAAAGAGAGAAATAAATAATCAAGATGAAATTTGATTTAGTGTCGGAAAAATTCTGTTTGACTTTTGATATGTGGCATTCAACAACTAGTGATGGATATATGTCAATTACAGCTCATTATGTTGATTTAAACGAGGAATTACAAAATATGCTTTTGATATTTCATCATGTTCCTCCCCTCATAATGGTCTAGTCTTAGCAAAGAATATGTTTGAGTTTCTCAAGGAACTGGGTATTGAAAAGACAATCTTTACCATTACTTTGGAAAAAACTTTTTATAATGAAAGAATGATATGATCGTTGAAAAATTACTTTTCTTTTGAGGATTCAACTGTTCGTAGAAGTGAGTTTCTCCGCGTCCGTTGTTGTGCTCATTTATTAAATTTGATTGTATAATTGATATTGGATGTGATTGAGGAGTCTACTATAAGATTAAGGAAAATGCTACGTATTTGAAATTTTGAAGTGAGTGACCCACACCCACAAGGTTGTTTGGTGGAGCTCACTCACGGGTTCTTAGAGATCAAAGATAAAATTTATAAGTTGCTCTTGTACTCATTCCTAACTACGATAGCATAGCTAGTGGTAAGTTCAGGTGTCATCCACAGAGATACTAGTATCTAAAAGATAGCCAAAACAACCCACAATTAGGCATCACCCTAATCGCGTGTCAAGAATAACTAGTACTAACAAATAGGGGAGGTGGTTGTGTAACTAATAACTACGAGCATGAAAAGCAAAGTAAACTATCAATTAACTATTTTTGGGTTTATTTGCGTAACATAACCATCATATGGATTTGATCTTGGATTCTAATCAAATATAGATTTATAAACCTAACTTCATGTTATGTCATATAGTGTGTAGATGACCGGGAGTTCCCATTATCTATCACACGGTGGTTCATCTCCCATTAAACCATCTCACCTCTTTCATAACTAGGGATGCGTTCTAGTCCTCTAACTCTGCAATTCATCCCCGTAATCTCACTCTCGATACTAACGAGTCTCTTTTTAAAGGACTCAAACCTGGTGTAGGAAGCACTGTTAGATTTGGGAGTAAGCCTATTACATCACTGGGCTCTCCACTATGGACACCCACCCTAGGCCTGGAGGAAAAATAATTGGTTCATTGTGATGACTCTAGGGTCAACACAGCCCTAGTTGCTACAAACTATAAACGCTCTATTATCGAGGTAAGCCAGGGTTTGCCCCATTAGGAATTTCTATATAGCAATCCCCGGTCCACTGTTCCTAACATGCAATTCCTCACACGACTAGCCAATTAGATCCAAGTCTAACAAATCTCCTCGGCACTCACAAGATAGATTTAATGCACACATCTCCCCAATACTCACTAGACTACAATAACAATAACATAACACTCCCAAATTAGGTTCAAGCCTAGCACAATATTATGCAATGAATGAAATTTTGTGTGCATCATAAAACATGTCATGGCATAAATCATACAAGAAGATAATCCACAAATCATACACAATATTCAAAACATAGAAAATTAGGGGAATCTAAAAATCTCACAGATCCAAGTCAAATGATGAATACAAATACTACCCCAAGAAATAAAACTACTCTACTAGTATTAAATCCATGACAATTAGGGGTGGAAAAATAAATCCGTAACCCACGGATCAAGAGGGTTATTTATTTTTAAACCCGATTGAGTATGGGTAAAATGAATAATGGATCAATTAGGTATCGGGTCAAATGAGTCATAAAAAATATGAGTTGCACGGAATGAGTTTAAGAATTAACCACGGGTTGATAAAATGGTCAGACCCACAAATCAAACCCGTAGGTTTACTCATTTCCAATTTTTCCTAACCCATTTTCATACTGAATTTTTCACCATTTTCTTATTGAGCTTGTTCCTTATTTTTTACGCTTTTTTTGCGCTATGTATAACGGATACTAAATCAAATTGTATCAATCATTTTGACATCAACATATGTTTGAACTTCGGTCAGTTGATGCTGATGTTGATAATTTGACAAACCCGATAACTTAAATGCGGGGCCTAATTAGTAATAGTAGGTTTGTACAATCAAAAGATTTATCCGATGTTGAACAAAACCTAGTATCTTGAACGAAGGATGTTTTCCCCTTTCATAAAATAAAACAGAGTTGACGAAACCCTTCATACCATGTTTTTGAATAAAAAACAGTCTCATTTGCAGCATCAAATCAGGTGCAGGGGCGAATCCAGAAAATTTTCAATGGGGTAACCAAATACTAATACCCTCTATTAAAAAATATATATTTAATATTAATGGTAAAAAATTTTTTTACATGGGGTAACCAAATACTAATACCCCCTATTTTTTTTAAAACATGGGGTAACCATGGTTACCCCATGCCTCTACATAGATCCGCCCCTGATCAGGTGTCTATTAAAACAGGGTCTGAGGAGCCGACATGAGAAGCAAAAGAATAAAAATGTGCTGAAGCATTTAACTGATAATCCTTTTAGGCTGCTGAAGAAAACAAGACGGTATCCATAGAAATTGATGATGGAAATGGAAAATGCTTCGAGGATCCGGTAAAGAATAAGAAAGAAATTAATAACATCTATTCACGGTTCATAGACTCAAGATCTATAATTGTTCCTTTTCAGATGCAGTAGTTTTATTAGTGAATTATTTGGATCCTGGAAACTGAAATCCATTTATTTAAGACGAAAGCAATCACATAATTGGAAAAATATCCATGGAAATTGAAGTTGTTCAGGAATACAGTTCGTTGCATTCAAGCATCAATTTCTATTTATAACTGATGACTATTGGACTCAAAACCTATGTGAGAACCTATGTCAACCCTTATGGGTTTACATGTGAACCCAAATAAGTTGAAACCCGTGAATTTATCAATTTCTTATCCGCGAATTAAGTAGTTTAACCAGCAGGTTGAGTGGGTTTCAACTCTACCTGCTTTCAATCCAACCCATATTGACCCTTCATAAAATAGGTTAAAATGAGTCATACCCACATTTTTATTTACCTATATTACCCGACTCATATATGAACCGATCCTCCCATTTTCCACCCGTAATGACAACCATTTAAGAGTAAATGAAGAGAGAAGAGAGAAAACCCTAGAGAGAGTTTCTAGCCTCCAATTCCTACAAAACAAAACAAACTAAAAACTTTCCTTTTAGAAATAAAATACTCTATTACTATTAAATCCATGACATTCATTGAATTAAATTTCATTGATTTAAGAACTAAATGAAGAATGAAGAAGAAAAATCTTAGAGAGAGAATTCTCCTATCCTCTCTTCCTATCTACCACTCTCTAAAACCTACATTATGGCTATTTACTAAATCCTAGGAGACAAAAAACTCTAGGAGAAGATAAATGAGCCTTAAAATCCCAAGTTAGAAACCCTAGTGTCACGCTGGCACAGGCCGTGCCAGTTTGCACGGCACGACCAACACGTCCCGTGTAGAATTGCACAGGATACAGTATGGAAGAAAGGATTTCATTAATTGAGTGGATGGGCCGTGCAAGTTTGCACGGCCCGTATTCTGGCTCTTTAGCCTTGATCTTTTGAGTGTACGGGAAGTGCATATTTGCACGTCCTTTCGTCTGGGTGTTGAATTCCTCTTGTTCTTCGTGCACGAACTGTGCAGATTTGCACGGCCCATCCTGGGCCCCTTTTCTTGTGGCATGAACTTTGGCAAAGGTCGTGCCATTTTACACGGCCCGTGCCATTTTACACGGCCCGTGCCATTTCTTCGACACTTCCAAACTTGACTTCTTTCTTCAACCCTTCTACATTCTACAATGTTTTGAGTCTTGACCTTTAATCTTCTACCAATTTTGCAATTGGCCTTTAGTAACCTACCCCGACGTGTTTACGAGCAATCTACAATTAATCTCACGAAGCAATATCTAGATGCTCGTAAGGAAAAAAGTTCATTAGAATCAAAATAGATTACAAAATAAAGGATTTAGATTAAAAAAAAACCAAAAATGGTCATCTAAACCCCTTGTGATGTAAGCCTATCCAAACCTAGAAATTTACACAAAAAACATAAAAAAGAGATGTTAAATGTCTAAAAAACTACATGCATTTAACGTCTCATCAAATCCCCCACAATTAAACATTTACTCGTCCTCGAGTAAACAAGAACAAGCAAAGATTTAAGCATAGACTGAAATACAAAGTTTTTTCCAAAACACCCAACATTTTATTCCTAAACTACCCTAGCCCCCAAGATATAAGAATCTCTCACACTCTCACATGTCGAACCTAAGGTAATCTAAACAACTCACAAATCATAAAAAGAGTCAGGTATACATACAATGTGATGTTAACTTACTTTACCCAAGAAGCTACCAAATAGGCGGTCCAAGAGAAGTACAAAGTATTTCAATTTCTCTCATATTTCCTAGGAGCGCTCTCCGACTTTCCATTCTAGCTTAACACATTTTTTTTTCAAACTCACCCTCACCTTTTTCCACACTATTTGACCTCTCATATTTGCATAGATTGCCCTTTCAGATTTTCAACCTATCCGAGCCTCCCAATTTTGCCTAAGTCGCCCTTTCAGGCTTTCGACTTATCGGGATGATTTTTTTTCCGGATGAAAATTCTCTTAGGAGAGCTATTTGCTACACAAAAGCAGCTACAAATCATAAGTATCATCTATTTCCCCTCTCCCACACTTAAAGCTTGCATTGTTCTTAATGCATTTCTAGAACACATGTCAAGGAGAGGAAATGAAAAAACACTCACAATGATAAATAAACATTAAAATCTACCGTTAGTGGCACAATTATGGAATCTAATGAATGAGCTACCATAACCATAATATACTACCCATAACCTCAAATCAAGAAAGTTCAATCACAACCACTATCATATACCACAAATATAATAAAGCATTGAAATCACAATGGATGGTTACCTCTTTGGTTTTGAATTGATTGTATCTCAAGTGGTTTGAGGGTAAATGGGCTCGAGTGGTATTTTTGGGTGGTAGGGAAGAAATGGTAATGTAGAGGTGGGAGGGTGTGTGAGCTCCACGGATCGTGCACTTCTACATGCACCGTGAATTTGATGTTTGGTTCTTCCTCCTTGTTCACAACTTTGAACATCACGAACCATGCACATCTACACAGTTCGTAAGTTGGACTTCTCCTAACCTTGTTTGCTCGTTTTCCTCTAAAAACCAAGTGATTTCTACAAAACAAACATGCACACAAAGAGCAATAGTGTTCCAAAACGAAAACTAAAATTGAAAAACACACCAAAAACAATAAATATCTACAACACAATGTTGTGGGACATCTTTCCCCCCATCATACTTATAACACACATATACCTTAATTACGAAACATGATATGAAAAGAAATGGAGGTAAGCAAAACAATGTGCAATAATCACTTCCCAATGCATTGTCCTCGCCTCAACACCTTCAAATATTTACCCCAGCATGCAAATAAAGGCAAACCATTACAAGTCCACACTAAATAAGTATCAATCAACATCCACACAAAGAAACAACTAGTGTGCGACCTAGGTTGTATATTTTGTAGTGATTTAGGTGGTGGATTGTGGTGGTGTCTAATGGTTTTGGGATATGAGTGGGAGGATAAAGGTAAGGAATTCCATACATATATATGAATGAACTCATCTAATTTTTCAAGGCCTGGGTTGTCTCCTAAGAATCTCCATATTTTAAAGATCGTTGGTACGACCCTAATGCTATCCATATGGTGAAAGTTTGTATCCCATCACCAGACAAAAAAAATGGAGAGGTGGGGGTAGTAATCTTCCAAGAGGATAATTTTGTAGTAGTGGAGTCGACCTTAAAGAAGATGGGTGGTTTAGAAGCTTAGCACACTTGATTGGCTTCTCTATGGTCTCATCTAAGGGTTCTGAATATTTGGGAGTTGGTTCTATAGGTGGAGGTTGGGGTGAAGATAGGTAGAATGGTGAATTAAGTACAATAACCTTTTCCTCAACTTCTTCATTTTCAACAAACCAATCCTTATCCCCTTGGAACTCATCTTCATTCATCGAGGTGATTTCACTCACCAAAAATTCAATTCAGTTGGGGATGGTTCATTTTTGGAAAATTGGGCTTCTGGTTGGATCACCTTTTTCATTAAGTCATTCACATGCCCTTCAACTCTCTAAATGCTTGAGGAGATTTGGTTTCAAAAATATCTAATGTCACTATGCATTTGTGATTGGAGTATGGGAGGCCGTCGTCGTACCCCTCAAAAATACAATTTATAAGCCCTAATTGCTTCCTAACTACAACTAAGTAGACAATGGTAAGTCAGGGTCGTCCTCAAAGAAGGGGGATTTGCCTAAGGGTTTACATATATAAGGGTAAAAACTAGACTAGATATATATATATATATATATATATATATATATATAAAAGAAATCATGCAAAAGGGGGGGGGGGGGGTTTGTTTGGTTTTCTAAGTTATGAATAGAAAGAAAACACAAATATAAAAGTGA
>JAULKM010063025.1:0-12251 GCA_032355605.1 Rubia tinctorum | reverse complement strand
CATGAAGAAGTATTACCAATGAATCAAGAATTTCAATCAATAAAATTATTATCTGAAAAAGCAATTAGTCATTATGTAATGAAAAATTACAAATTTATTAATTATGGGTTAATTCAAGTAGCTTTACATCCATTAGTAAGATTAGGAATAGACACACCAATGTTTATGGCACTTAGGGATGATAGATTAATAGAATACAAAGACTCATTATTATCAATGGTCCAAACTAATATTTGTAATGGAATAGTCAGGTTTGACTGTATACCCAATTTTTCAGTTAGCTTAAAAGATTCAAATATTATGGATTCATTAAAGCTAGATATTCAATTGCAGCAAAATAAAACTGTAGATAACACTGAGAATTTTGTGTTAATTTATAGAATTTATTTTAAACTATATAAGTCAATAATTCCAATAGCATTAAAATTACACCCAACACATAGAGAAGAATCAATATTTATAATTTCATATTCAGATAACACTAGAGTAGAAACTCCAAGAATACTAAAATGGGACGAGATAACAATTCCAGAAGAAGTAGTAGCGGAAAGACCACTAATTAGACAAAGGAATAAAAGGATACATAATCATCATCAGTTCAGGAACAAAAAGATGGAAAAGTATTAATAAAATTCAATAGAACTAGGTCCAACAGGTTTCCTTATAATAGGACTGAGGAACCTAGATATTATGTAGGAGAACCATCTAGGAGATCAACCTCAGATGTTCCAACAACTTTTCAAGATTCTAGAGTTAGATATTCCATCCCTTTACCTGAAATAATTCCAGATGTAAATTCACAATATGAATCCCCTACTCAAAGTGAAATGAAATTTTCATAATTACATACGATGAGAAGTAATAAACTGGTAAGCATAGATAAAGATTTATAAATAAAAATTACTATAGTTTAGAAAACCAACATATTCGCTTATGGTTTGAAAATCTTGATAAAGATATAAGAAACAATTTTAAAAATAAATTTTGTGAGGAATTAAATAATTTAGGAATTAGTAAAATGAAAATTTTTGATTGGTTACAATATTATTTAGAAAAAACAAATAATTGAAAAGGGAAACAAATTAGGAAACATTCCAATAATTAATGTTCAAACAAATTTATTTAAAAATGGAAATTGCAAAATAATATGGTCATAAGTTCAATTCACCCTCCACTACAAAATTTAAAAATTAATGTAAACAATGAAGAAATAATAGCATCACCATTTAATGCAGGAAAAGAAATAATAGAAACTGTAACTACAAAAGATATAAAAAAGGTATATCAACAAAATAATTATTCAAACCAAATATTACATACTATAGCAGAACAATTAGATATGATATCAACTAAAGTAGATAATAGAGTAACAAGATTTCCAAATGAAATATCCAAACCTCATTTTCAAGCATCACCATTTACTAGAAGTATGGAAAATTCAATTTCATGGATAAAAAAGGATCAATCTAGTACTTCAAAAACTATATGAGTAATATCACAAATAAATGATAGAGATTCAACTAGTTCAAATAATGAATCATCTGAAATAGATGATGAATTAAATAATCAATTAGAAGAAATAGAAAACCAATTTACAGATAATCCTAAAAATACTCAACAAACACCTAAATTAGAAATCAATAAATTAAGAGTACCAAGGTTTAGAAAATATTGGAGGAAAGATAATACAAAACCTTATTATCCTAGACCTACTCCACCAGATATTCAATTTGAAGAAAAAAAGGCAAATATTATAGTTATGATGGACAGTCAGTGTATCAATGGAACATTGATGGGTTTTCAGAATACCGAATATTAAATCTTCTTCAAGAAATGGGTATGGCTACAATGGCATATAAGACCAAAACATATATTACAGAATCTCAATTAGTAGCACTATTAGTAACAGGATTTACAGGACAATTAAAAGGATGGTGTGATAACAGTCTCACAATAGAAGAAAAACAATCAATTATGAATCATGAAACAGAAGAAACTGTAGGAGAAGGAGATAATATTTCATGGGTTATGACCCAAGATGGATCAACTTTTCTAATATATGTAATTTCAATGCATTTCATAGGAAATCCTAATGAAGAATTAACTAGATCAAAAATATGTTTAACAAATTTAAGATGTCAAACTTTAACGGATTTCAAATGGTACAAAGATATGTTTTTGACCCAAGTATTAAAAAGAACTGATTCAAGTGCACCATTTTGGAAAGAAAAGTTTATTACAGGATTACCAAATTTATTTTCAGAAAGAATAATTACAAATTTAAAGAAAGAATTAGGAGTTGAAAAAATAGATTATACTAGCATAACATTTGGACAGATATTTGCATTTTTTTTAAAAAGAAGCTCTTACTTTATGTCAGGATTTAAAAATTCAATGCAAATATGGATCAGAGAAAAAATAAATGGGATCATTCTGTCAACAATTTGATATTACAGGTTTTAAACCTCCTTCATCAGGATATTTTTTTTGAATGGAGCTACCATAAATGGCAGGGGGATTTGTATTGGCTTCCCCAAGCGTAAAGACACAAAACATAATTAAAGAAGTTGGGTGGCTATGTTTTAATACAAAAATCCATATGGATTAGAGCTACGAGTTGACGGACAACACTAGTTGCCTCCAAAAGAATAAAGAATAGGTAAGTAGAGTACCGCTAAGTTATATGCAGTATCCAGAATGATTTACAAAAGTATCAGCTAAGCTACAAGTGACCTCTGAACAGATTAGAGAATCATCGAGACGAAATTCAAGTATGTCAAAAGGTATAACAGCTTAGTGAGTAGGTGTATGCAGCCTCTGTCGTCAAAAGAATGGGAGCAAGTTTCCAGGATGAGAGCAGGTTTTGCTTCTCTGGTGTGAGCTGCTTCCCTTGACCAGAAATTCTGGTTTTCCATCAGTTACAAACTTGTGAAACAACCTTCTGGATGTCAAGGTTGACAAAGCAAGAAGAGATCCTCAAAGGTAAATTAGTCAATAGCATCCATTCTGGGATAAATCCTTATGTCATGAACATTTAACTGATCAAGTCTAATTAGACCTTGAACTTTATCAGGAAGGGAGCCGAAAGAAAAACATTAATCACATTTATCAGTTAAACATTTTTTGGAAATGAAATGAGCAGGCCAGTTGGCTTCTCTGAGTACATGAGTCAGAGAGATTAAGTCTAGCTTTTGATGAATTTTATCAGCCAGTTCAAAGAGTTTCCAGTGGGCTGTGATTGAGTTTAAAATAAAGGAGATAGCATTCAAACAATCTGACTCAATGATGATAGGCTCTTTTCTCAGTGAAGCATAATGGATTGCATTTTTTATTGCAATCATTTCAGCTTCAAGAGGAGATAACATTCATCATATATAACATTGAAACATCTTATATTACATCTTCTATCCTAGTTGATAACATTGATCATATATAGTTGATTAATGCTCTCCACTCCACACAAAGTATTAACTTCTCATTTCATATTATTAAAAAGAAATATGACGTACGTCAATTGTTTTTTGAAATAAATGATTCAGATATCAATAGTAAATACACCAAAAATTATTATTATTATTTTCAATCCGTACAATTTGTATTCATTTGATAAAATTACTTTTCACCGAAAGTGTGAATGTTCACTTTAAGAATGGAGTTTGTGGCAAAGTTCAGAAAAATAATATGATGTATGTACGCATGATTTCACAAATTAAAAGTTTTATCCTAATTCCATTTTCTATATGCTTTTAATGGATTTTTGAATGAAACAATACAAAAATCAAATAAAGCTAGATTGTGATTTTAAAGTGTTTTTAATATTAGTTTCTTGTATACACCTCCCCAAACCAAGCAAAGTCTAAATCCAAAGTTAACACCTCGCATCAGCGGACTAGAGCAGCGAGCATAAAAAACAATACGCGAAATGTGAGGTGCATCTCACCCTAAGAAAAAAGAGGGTAAATACCCATGATCATCTGAAAAAGACTATGATCTAACTATAAAAAAAGGCATAATGTGGACCATGTTCACACGATCGATCAAATATATATATATATATATATATATATATATATATGAAAGTCAGAAATAACAAAAAAGGTATGGCATTTTTCCTAGTACAAGTGGACGGAAGCTAAGACTGACTTGAGCGTCAGAGTTTAGTCCCGAGAACTCCCCAGGACTTTTTTTTTGTAGGTGTACATGATGATCAAGCATACTTGAGCCAATCCTAGGGATTATGGTGGCCCAAAAGGAATTCTCAGCATTAGTGGCGCCGTCTGTGGCGAACAATTTTTTTCTTTCTAAACCTTTATAATATCTGGGAAAGGCCTGGATTTTTAACAAAGAATATCATTACTCAGAGTAATGATGAAAGCTACATCCACTTGTGGGAACGAAATGATTTACAATGAAGCAATTTGAACAAGTACCAGAGGAGAATGGACGATCACAAAAAAAAGGTATCATCTGGGCACAAATAAACGTTACCCTTAGCGACAAGGTACTCCCTAACACATCAAACTCTGGGCATAATACATGAATTAAAGTATTAATAAACAAACTATAACATGTTCAATACTCCCCCCTATCTTATATTTCGAGGATGTAGCTACAAAAACAAAGTAGTCATGGAAATTAGGTCTATAATAAAGTTCTAAAAAACAACAAGTAACGAGCGGAGTGCTACAATAAAAATTTAAACAAGGATTTGGCTCAATAGACCAAAAAAGTATGCATGAAAACCATGAATTACAATAATAGAACACCTTTCCTAATCTATTAGATTACATAGAGTAATTAATACTACATCATTCCAAATAGTAAACATATTACGTACATATTTAAGATAGTTAAGTAGGTTCTATGTTGTAAGCTAGACTGCCTATGATGGTGATGTAGCTATTGAAATGTGTTAGAGCTTTACCGTTCAACTCTAAGAGGAACGCCACATCGTTACCTAAAAGTGCACCTTCATAAGAAGGGCACCCAACCTGAAAGGAGGCAAGTATGCTAGTTAAGCACTCTTCACCCCCACCCCCGGCATATTTTACCCCATTCGTTCACAGTTCAACGAACTGTTAAAGTCACTCTAATCCCACAAGTTCATCATATGTGTAGCCTATCTGTCCCACTAAGCCAAGCCACCGTGAGTTCAGACTTCTCCTCGCGTTGGTTCCTCTCGGCCCTTGCAAAAAATGGTCGGACAAATAGAGATCTATCATTATCCTCCGCCCCATGTTTGTTAATCCCAATCGGCGATCCTAGTAAAAAAAAGGATTTGACAATTCACTTACAGCTTGCAAGAGCATTCCTACATTGTCCCATGCAGGACGTAACTTGAGTCTGTGTTTTTGTCACCATCATATTGTCAACCTTCCTCCCGCTTCTAGGGTTTCTTCCACCACCATCCACCCCTCCCACTGTCATTCTTCCCATCATTCTTCCCTAGTGCTAAATAGTGATGAGATGGCTGACCAGGAGGGCTCATTGGTGAGGAAGCAACGGTGGCGGAAGGATCCGCAATGGTGGAAGGCTTAGCCACAATGGCAGGCTCAGTGGTGATAGAACAGTGTTGTGATGAGGGAATGGTGGGTTACCAAAGAAAAGGAAGGAATGGCGTAGTGGTGGAGGATGGGCTCAGGGGCAATGGTGGAGGGTTTAGCCATGGTGACGGGCTCAACGAAGGCAGATGATGGTGAAGGTTTCGATCGGAGGGATGAGGGATGAAGGGAGGGAGAAGGAGGGGTCTGATCGGAGAAAAGAGAGAAGGAATGAAAGATAAGGAAGGAGTAAGGAAAATTAGGGTTTAGAGGCAATACATACATTTCAATTTTTCCTGTTTTTTCATGAGGGGTAAAATAGTCTTTTCATTGTATTCTGGCTTAAATATGCCGGAATGGGTATATTTGCACTTACACTTACTATCTAGGGTTATATTTCCACTTTCAACAATCAAAATGTTATATTTACACTTATGTGAATCAAGTATGGTTATATATGAATTTTTCTCTAATTTATATTACTAATGGAGTGATTTGATGTTAATTATATTTTTCTACAACAAGGTATCTATGATTTTGAAAATCTCTTAAAATATATTTAAAATTTAAATAATTATCCTTTGAACTTAAAAGTTATGAAATTGATGTTTTATATGGTTGGTCTAACCGTTAAACTGTCTAATAAGTGCAGTGCGAAAATTAAATTGTGTGGCCTAAAAAAATATTTTTTATTTAAAATTATTTTATTAACTTTAGAATTAAAAATTATGTATTCTGGAATATTGGTGTATAAAAAATCAAATTGTTTCTTGAGGCAAAATAATGTGCAATCAAATGATAGAACCATATTTTAAAAATTGTCAAAATATTAATGATATGATCGAAATATAAAGATTGAAATGAGCATTGGTAAGGTTATTTTTAAATTAAATTATAAAATAAATATAAGACAAGAAAATTGAAATATAAATTTAGCGAGTTATAAATAAATAGAGAAAGTTTATTTTTAAATCGACTAATTGATAGATTAGCCATAATTTTAAAAAATTGTTTCAATAATTTGTAGGGTTAAATAATTATTATTTATATATTACAATACATTTTTAAAATATATATATTTAAAGTTATAGGAACTCATTTCATTGAATTAAAACAAGGACTATTTACATTTATAAACCTGATTTTAGGTTGAAAGTGACAATATAACCCTGCAATATTAGAAAAAGTGTCAATTTAACCTTAACTAATTATTGTATGTGTCAATCTAACCCGAACTTTCAATTTTTTTGCCGATGTACCTAAAGTCCCTATCTCCAGCATTAACCCCCTTAATTCCGGCAATGATGAAATATGAAATGACTAAAATGCCCTTGACTTATTAAAATTAAAAAATGACCCTTTCACCACCTCCTCCAGCCACCACCTCCTCCACCATCTCTACCACTAGAGATAGGGTTCAAGATAGAAGAGATGAAAGACCACTAGAGCAGCCTTTTGGAAATCAGAAAATAGGAATGGGGATAATCTGCCGATCCATAAGGTGATTAACGTGATTACTCGAATTGTGGGCGATAGGTCTCCCAATATAGTTATGAAGGCCGATGCACGCAAAGCCTTTGAAGGAGATTCACGACATAAGAGGTTTCAACCAGATGAAATGATTACATTTTCGAAGGCAGATGAAGTTCCTGATCAAACTTCTTGCGCTAATCCTATGGTGGTTTCAACTGTGATTGGAAATTATTTGATAAAGAGGGTTTTCATTGATGATGGAAGTGGAGGTTAGATGATGTTTTCTGATTGCTTCGATTAGACATAAGGCATTGAAAACTAAAAAAGTCTACATCGCCATTGTCCGGTTTCACGGGAAAAACCATAATTCGTTTGAGGGAGATTACTTTGTCGGTTTGGATTGCTGATGGTGGTAAGGGGGTAACGATATATTTTAATCTTGCAGTTATCGATTCCTAGTCGCCCTATAATGTGATTTTGGGAAGACCGTGGATGTGCCAAGCTCCAGCCATATGATCTCCTTACCACTTAATGATGAAATTCCCAACATATAAGGGGATATCTTCAATCATAGAGGATCAAGTGGCAGCCAAAATTTGCATTTTTTTCGCGGTAAAGGAGGCAAGGAAAATAAGAGGCATAGCATCAGTGCATGAAGAAGTCAGCCATGCAGACACAGAACATATGCATATTCGGGATTTGGGAACAGTGGTTGTGGGAAGGTTGATGCCAGGAGATGTTAAGGAAAATTTGAAAAATTTGTTAGACAAATATGGTGATGTCTTTTCTTGGAGTACTTCGAATCTCACTGGAGTGCCTTGGAGATTGGCGGTTCATAGACTGAATATTGACTTGTCGATCATGCTAGTCAAGCAAAAGAGAAGAGTATTTTCCCCCAAGAGGGTGGAGGCTATTAAAGCAGAAGTTGAGAAACTACTAAAAGCGAAAGTTATCAAGGAGGTGCTTTATCGGGAATGATTAGCTAATCCGGTTATGATCCTAAAACATGATGGAGCTTGGCAGATGTGTATTGATTTTATTGATTTGAATAAATGTTTCCCTAAGGATAGCTATCCTTTGCCACCAATTGATAAACTAGTGGAAGCCATTACTGGGCATAAAGTCCTGGCTTTCTTTAATGCTCATAATGGGTATCATCAGATATTAATGGCTGAAGAATACAAGGAGAATACTTTGTTTATCACTGATGTGGGCATGTATTATTATGAGAAGATTCAATTTAGTCCAAGAATGTAGGGGCAACTTATTAGCGACTAGTGGACAAATTGTTCAAGAAATAGATAAGGTAGAATATGCAGATATATGTTGATTACATGGTTGTGAAGATAAAAAATAATGAGGAATTTGTGGCAGATTTTAAAGAAACGTTCAAGAAGCTTCGAGGGGCAAATTTGAGCTATATAGCCCTCGAGAGGTTGATCTTAGCACTGGTATATGCGGCACAAAGGTTACATCATTACTTCCAGGGGCATATGATAATACTTATGACCAATCATCCCATTAGACAAATCCTCTTAAAACCACAGGCTTCAGGGAGAATGATGAAATTGGTTGTGGAATTAGGAGAGTGTGATATAGTTTCAACCCAAGAAAACAATCAAGGCCAAGCCCTTGCAGATTTTATAGTGGTGACTACGGAACCGATTGAACTTGGATAGGATATTCGAAAGATGGAAATTTGGAAGTTTTATGTGGATAGTGCCTTACATTCGGGAGGGAGTGGAGCAGGGGTATTGCTCACCAGTCCTAAAGGCAAAGATTATACATATGCGTTGCGCTTTGCATTCAAGGCTATGAATAATGAGGTCGAATATGAGCCTTTGATTACTGGGTTGCATTTGGATAAGGAATTAAAGGTGGAGTATTTGAAGATTTTTAGTGGTTCAACAGATTAATGGAGAATATGAGGCTAGAGAACACAATCTGCAGAGGTATATGGAAGTAGTGAAACCTTTATTAAGGGGATTTCGAGCGTATATATTTACACAAGTTCTGAGAAAAGAAAATCACAAATCAGATGCTTTAAGCAAGCTCGCTTCATCATACTTGGAAGCCCAACCTCAAAGGCAGTTACTTATGGAGACTCTGAACAGGTGTAGCTTCAAGAAGAAATCAGTAATGGCTATCGAGGAGGCGAACACTTGGATGACACCTATCATGAATTATCTTTGAGAAGGAGTCTTGCTAGAGGATGCAGTTGAGCCGAGAAAGATGAGACATAAGCCACTGAGATATGTATTGTAGGATGGGATTCTGTATCGAATGGGGCATCTTTAGCCATTACTTCGATGTGTCACTCCTTATGAGGCCAACTATTTGATCAGCGAAATTCACAAGGGTATATGTGGTAGTTACTGGGGGGCACAATCTGTGGCGAGGAGGCTCATTCGAGCCCGATTTTCTCGGCCAACCCCCCCTTTCCCACCCCCAATCCAAAAAAAAAATCTGAATCAACTTATGGAAGCTTAAAGAAGCTGAAACCATATCTAACTATAATTTAAATCGAAATGATGACCATATTCATCCAAGTAAATCAATTTAAATATTGGACAAATTCTTGAATGAATCTACCTTATCTAAACTTACCATATCTAATTCTAATCTAATCAAAACTGAATATTCTAAACCCTAAATGTGAATATAACCAAAACTCTTCTAAGCCAACATGACTGAGTTTATGGGTTTTATTCATAAAAATAAAATAAAATGATCACACTGCCTCATTAAAAAAAACTCATTAGGAAAAAGAGTATAGTATTATCCACCTAAAACCCTAATTTAATAAATAAATTAAGAAAACTATAATAAATGATAATTTTGACATCGTACGATTCCCTCCGTGGCGAAAATTTATTCCTCGAAACGAGAATGATCTTCAAAAGTAAATGGAGATACAAATCCCACGACATCCCTGCAAAAGTCTGCTAATAAATGCTGATGTGGCAAAAACACCTTCAACTCACAAGAATATACAAGTTGGAAATAAAATCAATTTAACTCGCGGAAAATTGGAAAAATTGCAAGAAATTAGTTGCTTCATGATAAGAAGAGATGATCCTGGTGTCTCACGCGTGCCACAGACAGGCCTTCAAAGGGATGCGCCCATGAATCTTACGTGACCCTGTTGCTGCTCACGCATGCGTTCCACATGCCAACTATCTTCTTTTCTCTTAGACCTTCATTTGCACTGAATTGGAATTTGAAGTCGTACACCGAAGATAATAGAGCAGGTCAGGCTACTTTTCAGTGCGAATGGCTCAGAAGAAAAAACAACGATGAGTGGTTGACGAGTTCAGTGGCGGCAGACTTGACCGGAGAAGAAAAGAGCAGATCTGGAACACGTCCGAATGCTAGCTTTTGCGGCGAATATTACAGGGGAATAATGGCGATGATCGATGCTGCAGAAGAAAAAAACCTAGAACAAAAGAGGAGTTAATGTTGGCAGCGGCAATTGGAGCAGTAATTGACGACGAGCAGATGGGGAAGAATAACGGCGGTGCAGTAGCAAGTTAGTTGGATAGGAACTGAGCGATTCCAAGATGTCTGGCTGTGGAAGTTTTTCTATTTTTCTATTTTTTTAAAATATACGGATAAGAAGATATCAATTGATATCATCGTACTATACCAACTGATGCTGACTGATATGATGGTCGCAGAAACTTTCGCTTTGCTCTGATACTTACAGATATCACCCTACAATACCAACTGATGTTGAGTGATATGATGATTGCAGGAACTTTTGCTTTGCTCTGACACCACCCGATATGAATCTCCTTGCGAAAACTCTGTTTTGCGAGATTAAAAATCTTTGATTGAGTAAAAGGATATGCAAACCCTCACTAGATCGCACGAATTGATCACAACTAGCCCTCAGGATTATAAACAACTCGAACATTAACTAGCCTGCATGATTAGTTCACAAATAGTATTGATACTTAATTAACCTGTAGGATTAAGCAACAATGAAGAATGCTCGCAAGCAAAGAGTATAAACTCAAAATTCTAAATATATAATTGATTAAAAAGGTGAATGAAAATCCCGGCAAACCCCCCTCCTAATTTATTAAATTCGGCCAGAAACCCCAATCTGAAATATAATTTAAATCAACTTATGGTAGCTTAAAGAATCTGAAATCATATCAAACTAAAATGCCTAATTTAAATCTAAATGATGACCATATTCATCCAAGTAAATCAATCCAAATATTGGATGAATTCTTGAATGAATCTGCCTTATCTAAACCTACCAATCTAATTCTAATAAAAATAAAACTTAATATACTAAACCCAAATTAAAATATTACCAAAACTCTTCTAACCCAACATGGTTGAGTTTATGGCTTAATAAATAAATAATAAAACTAAACTAAAATTATCACACTACCTCATTAAAAAAAACCAGTGAGAAAAAGAGTATAGTGTTGACCTCCTAAAAATATTAACCTAAGAAAACAATAATAAATGATATTTTTGACATCGTACCATTCCCTCCATGGTCGATAAGTTTCATCCTCGAAACGTGAACGATCTTCCAAAATAAATGTAGATAAACATCCCACGTCATCTTTGTGAAGCACTACTTTTAAACGGTGACTAGATGCTGACTAGGCAATGACTGGAATGGTGATGTGGCAAAAACTCCTTAAGCAGGAAATAAACTGAATTAACTCACAATAAATCGGACAACCCATGAGATAATGAAAAATCACGATAAACCGAAGGCTCACGAGATGATGAGACGGACTAAAATATCACGTGTGAAGAGCAATCACCTTCAATGGGCCGCTCGTATGACATTCAAGCGTCTTTTTGTGAACTAGCACATGTGACCACGTGTTACCTTCTTCTTCACTCGTTGTGATGGTCAGAGCGGATTTTTAGACTGTTGGCGGGATTCTCACCAGAGAAAAATGGAGTTGGTTTGGCTGGTCATTACGTTAGCAGCTTCGAAGAAAATGCCAATGGATATTCGACGGGTTCAACGGCGGCAAACTTGACCGAAGAAGACGAAATCAGATCAGCTTCGGAGCAACAACGATGATATGCATTGTGGCTACGTATGATGCTGACCAGAGATGATCGGTGGTAATGTTTCCTGGTAGCGGTGTGGAAGGGGATTCATTGGAGATGAACGGAGCTGCCATGTTTTGGGGTCATAGTGCAATTATTGGTAATCTAGTGCAAACAATCAATGTTGATTTTTGGGGTCATTTTGTA
>JAULKM010063004.1:0-12252 GCA_032355605.1 Rubia tinctorum | reverse complement strand
TTTTTTTTATTTTTATAACTTAGAAAGCCACCAAACCCCCCCCCCCCCCCCCGATTTTACTTGCTCTTATATCTATGTATATATATATATATATCTAGGCTTATATTCACCCTTTTATGCATGAACTCTTATGAATATTCCTCTTCTCCGTGGACGACCCCGACTTGCCAACTATCTACTTAGTTGTATTTAGTAAGCATTTTGGGCTTCTAAATTGTATCTTTGAGAAGTACATCGACGACCTCCCAAATGTAGAGTTTACTAAGCATTTGATCTTATATGGATTCAAGCAATCAAAACATGATCATTTCTTATTCATTAAGATTAATGCTCAGTATAGTTTGGTTTTATTGATCAATGTAGATGTTGTTTTGATTGCAGGATATTCTGATGTTAAAATTCAAGCATTAAAAGACTATAAGCATGATCTTTTCACCATCAAAGATTTGGTAAATTCCAAGTACTTCGTAGGCATATAGATTTCCAGATATGAGGATGGAATCTTCCTAAGGCAGACAAAATACATCATTGATGTAATTAGTGATCTTCATTTGATCAACTGTAGTGCAGTTGCAGCTCCATTGCCAGTTTCTTGGCAAGTTGAGGATAGTTTTTCACTTTTGATGCATGATCCAGGTCCTTATAGAAGATTTATTGGGATACTTTTTTACCTATCCTATACAATGACTGATATCACATTCTTAGTTCATCAGCTGAGTCAATTTGTGTAAAGGCCTACTGATCATCACGGGAAGGTTGCACTGCATATTGCCATATACGTAAAGGGATGTTCTACTCATGGTTTATTCTTTCCTTCAGTATCTTCAAAATCCCTATTTGCTTGTTGGTGATGCAGACTGGAATACTTGTAAAATCACTAGAAGATCAATTATAGGCTACTTAATTTTCGTAGGTGATTCTTTGATCTCTTGGAAATCTAAGAAGTAGAACATAGTGAGAAAATCCTCTACTGAATCAGAATATAGGGTTATTCCCATGAAAGTCTCAAAACTTAAGTGGATCACTTTTCTCCTCACTGATTTTCAACATCAGTTTGTGCTTCCAATTCATGATAATAGTGCTGCTCTGAAACCCTGTGTTTTATGAAAGGACTAAGCATATAGATATTTACTACCACTGTGTAAGGAAAACATATCAAGATGGTCTTATCAATCCATTACATGTATTCTCTCATGATCAGTTAGCTGATGGTTTCACTAAGCTCCTCTCATTTGTTGCTGCTCAGTCATTATTGTTCAGGATGGGATTTTTTACTCACATAATCCTTATCTAGAGGGGGGATGAAGAAATATGTTGCTTCTATTGATCAGGATACTTCTAAGGAGTAGAAGAAGCTTGATCAGTCTTGACGGGAAATTCAAACTAAGGCGGGGGAAAGGCTAAGGCGATGGAAACTGAGCATTAGTTTTTTATTAGCTTTTAGAGTAGTTTTCTTTTTTGGTAGTTAGTCTACTTGTATAGTGGTTTAGTCTGTTGGTTTGTTAGACAGTTAGAGTATGATCTTTGTATATATAGCAGTTGTAAACACTTCATTTGCTAAGTTAATACATGGAAATTTTCCCCTCAGTTTTATTCCATTTGTGCAATTTGTTTTGCTTTATGACTTTGAGCTCATTTGAGTTTGTTCTCGGTTAGATCAATCATGATTTCTTCAAGTCTTTCCCAAAAATTTGCCTTATCCTTTTTCATTTCTGTATTTAATTATGTTAAACAAACTTTCAAAGTAGATCTATCTCTCACCTCCTTTCTCTATAACCTAAGATAGATTAGGTCATTGATGAAGAAAAAATGTGTTACTTATTTTGAAAATTCCTCCTTGTGGCAGAATCCACTAGTCACAAGCAGAAAACACGATCGGTTCTAGATCTACAACGAGGTGCTAAAATCCAAAATACATAAACAAATCAACAATGGAGAACTTTTTATTCTTCTTTGAGTCAACGATTTCCTCAAAACAATTTCTTGGAGTTAATAGATCAAAAATTTTGTTTGTTGGATGATGTTTGTTAGGGTTGTTCATATGTCGGTCCAAATCACTAAAACTGATTGGATCACGTAATAATGTAAGGATAAAAATAAATTTAACATTACCGGCATTATCATTGGTAATAACATTATAGCGATTTGGGTTAAAATCTAATCAATTCCAAATAAAAAATGGACATTTGTGTTCTTTTCCAAAATGATCGTAAAAATTAAAGGGGGAAACACTAGCAACTTGGTTTCACATTTTTGCACAATTTTTTATCATTTGGAAGAAGCTCGGGGTTTTCAGTATTTAGGGTATTATTAATAAAAATATAGACATCTGTGTACTTTTTTTTATAAAAAAATATTTGATGTTACAATAGTTTACGCTTCATCAACTTGTCACATTCTACGTAAAAAAATCATAGATGTGGCAGGCACTTAGCAATTTGAAAGTGACCATTTCAAAAATAATTAAATATATTAGTTGTTTTTAACAATTAGGAATTTATCATTAAAATGGAAATTTGACATGCAATTACTCTATCCTATTTTATCATATTGATCCCCCCAATAATTTTCAATCCAGTAGACAACGAAAAATGTTCATGGAAAGAGAAAATCATAACGAAATAGTAAAATGATAACCATAAAAGGGAGACTTTCATATAAAGATCATATTAGTTTATCATTCCAAAATTTAGTTAACTTGAATCACACAAAATAAAACATATTTCGAAACATAAAACTTACCCTAATTTGTTGAACTTCGAGACATTTAGAAAGAATGTGTTGTTGAGGGTAGATGAAGAATGTGTATGCTGTAACCATGAACTGGGCCTTATATAAGGACTTTGAAAAAAATATTAGGCCAGAGGTGATGTGAGCAAAACTGCTCAATTGCATGCAAGGTGACGCGTGAATTATTGAGATGAAATTTTGGGCCAGGGCATATTTATTAAGACCCTCCTAATATTTTACCTTATTTCGACCACTGCAGAAATTTGAGATTGAGATGGGAAAAGTTTGGAAAGAGATGGGAAAATAAAAATCAACTTTGATTTTGCTTCGTCTACTTGACATTTCAATGTCTTTTTATTAAGTTTTAGTTCCTCATCCCTTTTCTATAACACCCTTCTATTTTTCAATCTTTCCTTTTTTTCAATGATTTATGATTTTTTTCAAGGATAATTATACTTTGTATAAGTGAGTGTCACGTGTGTGCACATTCTTGCGAAAATTCTACACACGTATTAGACAATATGAAAGATAACCTGAATATTTTCTAAAGTGGTGAGAGATGTTTTGTTATTTTTTTGTTTAACATATTTGAAATTGATAAAAAAAGGTTTAGCTTGTTTTGTGTGACATTCGTCAATGATCTTCACATTCAAGAATTGCACTGGTATTAAAGAAAGTGTAAATATTTTGGGCGGAAATAATATAATGTAGTTATTTTCAAAACTTTTTATGAATAAAATATTTTTAAAAATAAGTAAAGTGCGCAAACAAAATTTGCACTCAAGTGTCACACACCACTTTACTACGAACTTTATATATATATTTTTCATTTTTGATTAGCCATATGAAGTATTATTTTGATATTCCCGAACTTTAGGAAGAATTACAATTTAAGAATTCGAAATTCGATAAAAAAAGAGTATTTTCCACATTTTATGCAAAATTGGGAATTAGTTTTCCCGGAGCTTATATTTCTAGAACTTATATTATACATTCTTATAAATCATTTTTGAAAATGAATTCATCATTTAATTATGGGGAATTTCTTTTCCGGCATTCCCCCCTCCGTCCGCCCTGGCCCGCTGTACAGGTATTCCATAATCGGCCTCATGTGCTTAATTGAAGACCTGGCCACCATTCTTCCCCGGATTGGATGTATGAAGGATATCATGTGCCCAAAAAAAGATCACCCCCTGTTGGAGAGGCCTACAAGTGGGTCCTCAAGTCTGCGGGTGGTTTAGTTGGACGTTTAGTTTGGCCCAAACTCAAAGGCCTGGTACTGATATGTACATAAAAATAATAGGACCACCTTCTAGTCCATGTGTCCCTACGACTACTTCATTTATGAGTACCAGCTCATGTGTGAGGGGTGCGCGCTCCAGTGCAAAATAGGAATTGCTAGAGGGTCTTCATGGCGGCACCTGTCGCCACCATTAGAAATGTGATGACAAAATTTATGTGACAAAATTTTCTGCTTCACCAAGCTATCACATTTAACATAAAAGAAAAACAAAATGATGCACGCACCTGGCACGTTAAATGTGACCATTTAAAATATATATATATATATTAGTAGTTTTTATCGATAATGATTTTAGTATAATCATGAAATTTCGACAAACAAATACTCTATCCTATTTTTGAATATTGATTGACCCATTAACCCATCCCCCGTAATATTTTCCCCATTTTTCAAATCAGAACAATTTCAAATGATGGAAGGTAGATCAATGTTGGAGTAAATGTTGTAATATTGTGTTCCAATAGAATGATTAAATAACGCTTGGATGATTGTGGTAAAAAAAATTTGGATATCAATGTGAGTCGCATTACATACGCCTTCCTTAAAGAGTAATTCGAATCTATTACAGTCTTGGGTTACACTAATTCCTTTCGAGGATAAAACAATCGAGAAACCCTCTTGTTCTAGGCTGGAATCAAGGGAATGCTTGTGAGTAAGAGTGTTTTTGGTTGCTATGCATGTCTGAGAAAATTCTTAGTTGTCCCTATCTTCTGTGTTCTGTGCATTTTTTCCATGGAAGTGTATGCATGTATATATAAGAAACAAATGTCATGAAACGATGCAACCGTTCATCATACTACGACAAGCCACGTAGTTATCAGAATTGTAGCGATGTATCCTTCCACATTACACGATAATGCTGTTAAATTGTTTACTTGCAAGAGGAGTTAGGCATGTTGCCAACACTACATCCCGTACACAATCCTTTATCCATGCTCATTCTTTCAGCCAAGGAACTAGGCACTAAACATCACCGCTAAAAAAAATACATTAAGAAGTTAAACCTTGAACCTAACTTTCATGCAGGTCCAAACATATTACCTTTGGGATATAAAATCACATGTTTCAATCTCAAACAATGGCCTTCCACGTTGAATTTTACTCTAACGTCGTATTAGAGCAAAATTGGGTATCCCATTATCAAAAAGGTAAATAGGCTTTAAACTCATCCCAATTACCGACTTGTTTAACAAGTCCCTAACTAGTCACTTTTTCAAGTGTTCCGCTAGATTGTGTTGATATCTTACAAAATCAACTGAAATCACACTATAAATTACTAACTCATGAATCAGCGCTATGCCTAATTGTCTTATGCCACAACTAAATTTCATATACCAAATTCTACAACCATTCTGCCTCTTTACTAGTAGTTGAACTTTCTGCTAATTTACGTTTCACCTCTTCCTGAGTAAGAAATGGTTGTTTTACTTGAATACTCTCGTTTCCATACATTTTTCAAGAGCCAACACATCCGTAATATAAAATTCCAGAATACTGTGTTCTGATTCTTTCTTTTAAGAGTCAACACATCCATATTTCAAAATTCTAGAATACTGTGTTCTATATCATAGACAGATAAATAAATCTAAAAAATATATATTCTCGTCAATTCATTTATTTGAATTTTTTTTTTCACGATTTGAGTGACTATAATGAATATTCATATTTAGCATTTTCAAAAAAATACACAGCCATGTATTTGATTAAAATTACCAACACCGCCGGCTCAACAATGTATTTCTTAAAACTGTGCCAAAATTTGATATACTTCTAAGTATTTCATAAAAATAAAAAATAAATATTCCATTGTCAATGTTTTGGCTAAGCCGCTGCCAAAATCATTTTTGGACTTTACTATTAATTTTCTCATGTTTCTTTCCAACTATTTTGTCTATGCAATTAATTCTATGGCCCATGCATACTAATCTATTATAAAATCAAGGAAAGTAACATATTCTAAATGTTTTGCATATGAAATTAATTTCCCGTTTCATTGCATGTGTACTACTCTATTATAAAGCAAGAAAAGTGATATACCTTCGCGTAATCATTTTAAGACATTATTATCACTTTCACGTTTGCTGCTACGGCAAAGTTTTTCAATGGTTCATCTTTGCTCGTTGCGATGGTTCTGACAGGAGATAAGTGGTGTCACACACATAAGGTCAAGAACCCTTGCCGTGCGACTAACAAATCAGGGGATGGTCTTATGGGGTGGATTCTTGGCATGTGTGATATTTGATTTCATCTCATTCGCCCTTCTGTTTCACATTTTGATTGCATTTTCTTTCTCTTCCTGCTCGAAGGGCATACGACCATTATGCATCCTCCAATATCCAATCCATCCATTCACCCAATTAACCACCACATTCATCATCCAATATGTTCAAATTACTCTTTAAGATTGCTGGAGTAAATGTTGTAATATTGTATTTCAATAGAACGGTAAAATCATGCTTGGATGATTGTGGTAAACACTTATTGGATATCAATTTGAGTCTCATTACGTATGGTTTCCTTAAAAAGTAATTCGACCCTATTACAAACTTTGGTTCCACAAATTACCTTCGAAAATAAAATAATCGTGAAACCCTCTTGTTCTAAGATTGAATCAAGGGAATACTTGTGAGTAATAGTGTTTTTTGTTGCTATGTATGTCTGAGAAAAATCTTAGTTTTCCCATGTGTCTTTTGTGTTCTGTTTATCTTGGCTATGAATGCAGGAACAAATGTCATGATATGATGCAAACGTTCGTAGTTATCAGAATTGTAACTATGTAACTTTCCACATCTCATGTCTTGTTTACTTGCAAGGGGAGTTAGTCATGCTGCCAACATTGCATCCCGTACACAATTCTTAATCCATCCTCATCCTTCTAGACAAGGAATTAGTCACTACAAACCACCACTGATAGAGGTATAAAAAACTCTTAAGTGATACATCATTCAACACTCTAGGACAAGGAAAGTTAGTCATTAGAGTTCTAACAACCAAAAGTTTAATACTTATCCTAAAACTGTAAATTCGTAGATAGTTTATACAAGTGTGCTCTCACCACCACCAAACCTTTTTTAATGTCCCGAGTTCACAACTACTTGAATCTAATTATACTTAAATTGTCCGTGTTTCATAAAACACCAACAATCAATCCACTGGAAATCTTGGAACAAAGTGAAAAAAATCAAAAGAAGAAGGTGGCCTTGGAATAGTATCGCCATAAAGAATGACAAAGACATATCTAGGAAAGCATGCGTGGAGGACAATGAAAGATCAAAATAGCCTGCAAGTAAGGATGTAGAAAGAAAAATATTTTTCCAGTTACACAATCCCTAGAAGCGGAGATTCTAAGGGGTGGAAATCCATATTATGGGCCAAAAACATCATCACGGATAACATAGCATGGTGAAGAAAAATAAGGGTAATAATGTGTTTCTGTATTCATGCTCTGGGTTATATTATATCGTAGTACAAAAGACCTAAACTAAACAAGATATGCAATTGTAATCTAATTACAATTACATATATTACTATTCCTTAATACTCCTCCTCAAGTTGGAACATGGGGATCAGAATGCCCAACTTTCCAAGGAATGAATGAAACTGATTTCGCCAAAGAGTCTTGGTAAACAAATTCGCAGGTTGATCCGTCGTGCAAATATGATGAGTAACAATAGTACCAGACTGTACAATATCACAGAAGAAATGACAATCAACTTCAATATGCTTCGTACGTTCATGGAACACCGGCTTAGCCGCAATGTGTAGAGTAGATTGACTGTCACAAAACAGTTGCATAAGATAAGAATGCACAAAACCCAAGTCCTGAAGCAAAGACTTAAGCTATAACAACTCACAACATGCAACAACCATAACACGATACTCAGCTTCATCAGAAGAATGAGAAATTGTAGGTTGTTTCTTAGCCTTCCATGAAATCGAAGAATCACCAATGGTCACAAAGAATCCAGATAATGATCGGAACGGAATGAGGCAAGCAGCCCAATCAGAATCACAATAAGCAGTTAACTGTAAGGAACTACGTGAAGAGAGAAATAAACCTTGACCAGGATGACTCTTCAAGCAGTGAAGAACACGTATTGCAGCTTGCCAATGAGGAACACGGGGAGACTTCATAAACTGAGCAAGAGTATGAACAGAATAACTAAGCTCATGACGAGGGATGGTGAGGTAAATAAGGCGACCCACCAGTCATCAGTACTGATCAAGGTCATCATAAAGAGGTCGTTCAACCTTTGCAAGTTCATGCTGTTGCTCCATAGGAAAGTCAGTCGGTTTAGAAGTCGACAAACCTGTGTCGGATAAAATATCCAGGGCATATTTCCTTTATGAAAGAAACATCCCATCCGGTCTTCTAGCAATATCTATACCTAAGAAATACTTAAATGTACCAAGATCCTTCGTATGAAAATAAAAACTCAAGTATTTCTTGAATTCAGAGATGAGCAATGAAGAACTTCCAACAATGACCAAATCATCCACATAGACAAGCACATGCAAGGAAACTGAGCCACGGGTAAAAGAAAATAAAGAGTAATATGTTTTACTTTGAACAAAACCAAATGTACCTTAAGCCTGAGCTAACTTTTCAAACCAATTGCAAGGAGCCTGGCGAAGACTATAAAGAGATTTCTGAAGGCAACAAACCTTACCAGGAGGCGCAGGGTAGCCTGGTGGAGGTCGCATATATGCCTCCTCATGTAAATCATCATGGAGAAAAGCATTATGCACATCCATATGGTGAAGTTCCCAACCACGAATGACTGCAACTGATAAAAACAGACGAACTGAACTCATCTTCGCAATAGGAGCAATGTTTCAGTATAGTTAATACCTTATTTCTGGAGATTTCCAAGAACCACCATACAAGCTTTGTAACGCTCAATGGAACCATCAAATTTGAACTTTTGTATCCAATGACAGTCTTTTGCAGAGGTAGTGAAGATAAAGTCCAAGTATGATTGCACTCAAGTGCATTAATATCATCAGCCATAACATCATGCCAATGAGCATACTGGGAAGCCTCAAAGTAAGTGGTGGGATTTGCACTAGAAGTTACTGCACCCAAAAATCTAGAATGCGTACTAGAAAATTTATCACAATTTACAAAATTAGTTAAAGGATAGAGAACACATGAGGAATGTGATGTCGCAGGTGTGGTTGTAGCAGTGGGGGGTTTATTAATATTAGCAACAAAGAAGACATAATTTTGCAGATAAGTAGGAGATTGACGATCAGGACCACTTCGTCGTGCGGTAAGTAGCTCGGACTGAGGTGGCGGCACCAAAGTATTATATGGCGAGCCAGGTGGCAAAGATGAGCCTGAGAGAGGAGACACGGAAGAGTTGGGTGATGCAGTGGTCAGAGTCACAGATGGTGGCACGTAACCAGCAGCGGACGGGGCGTCAAGTGCGTGAAACTCGACATTAAGCTGTGCGTCCGGCGCATGTGGTCTGGTATCAGCTCGGTGGTGGAGGGTGGATAAGAGATGGCCGGCATCGATCTGGTAACCAGCGGCATAGCAAGGACCAGCAAGGGAGCAATGGTGGTCGGCGGGGATAGGGTGGCTGCCAGCGGGGAGATGTCCGAGGTCTCAGAATACGGAAATTGGTCTTCAAAAAAAAATGAGCATACCGGCTATTAAAGAGAGTCCGGGTTTCCAAGTCAAAAAGACGGTAACCTTTCTTTTCGGTAGGGTAACCAAGAAATAGACAACGACAAATTCGTGGAACAAAATTATCACGGAATCTGGGAACGTAGGCGGCAAAACACGAACAACCAAATACGCCCAAAGCTTTGTAATTTGGAGGATGTCCATAAAGCAATTCAAACGGTGTATGCCCATCGAGTTGCTTCGTGGGTGTCCACTTGATGAAATAAGCAGTAGTACACATTCTCCCAAGAACTCAATAGGCATATTATATTGAAAGTGCAAAACACAAGCCACATTTAACAAATGGCAATGCTTGCGCTCAACACGACCATTCTGTTGTGGAGTATCAACCATGGATGTCTCAAATATAACCCCAGAATCAGTAAAGTAGGATTTCAAAGGTAGAAATTTTGTACCATTATCAGCTCGTATACGTCTAACCACACGACCAAACTGCCTCCTGATCAAAGCACAAAATTCAATAAATCTAGATGCTACCTCAGACTTAGCAACTAATAAATAAACTCAAACAGCTTGGGAATAATCATCAACTATAGTAAAAAAATAAAATGCACCACTAGAAGATGATGTGCGATAAGGCCCCCAAACATTACAATGAATCAATTCAAACAAAGAACTAGCATTCGAAGGAATGGCAATCCAAAAGGACTTTCATCCTTGCACGGACATAATGAGACACTTCTATACGATGGATGCCCTGAAGGAATGACATTATTGAACTCTACGTTGCAGTTGATGAATGTGAAATCTAAGTATTTCTATAGTGATGTTGGGTTCTCCAATTTTTTGAAAGTGTTGAAAGAAATGCTTCCGGTTGGCAAGAGACTACCCGAAATAGTCTATGAGGCAAAGAAAGTACCGTATCCGATGGGCATGGATTATGAAAGTTACATGCTTGTCAGAACGATTGTATCTTGTATAGGGAAGACTACTTGGATGTGGAGGAATGCCCGAAATGCAATGCTCCAAGGTTCAAACTGAATGAGGTGGACGATGATGGAGAAATTGGAAATTGGAAGATGAAGAAGGTTCATGTCAAGGTTGTTTGTTATCTACCTATTATTCCCCGATTGAGAACATTGTTCGATAATCCCGAGGATGCAAGGAATATGAGTTGGCATGGGGATCAGATAATGGTTTATTGATCCTAACATCATTAGCCATCCGGCCGATGGTGATCAGTGGAAAAAGATAGAGGTGGCCTTTTTGTTCTTTGGGAACAAGCCACGTAATTTGAGGCTTGGTTTATGGACGGGTGCAATAAACCCGTTCGGTAATATGAGCAACAATCATAGTTCTTAACAAGTGATGGTAATGATTTACAACTTGTCCCCATAGAAGTGCATGAAGAGGAAGTACACTATGTTGTCTCTACTGATCTCCGTTCTGAAGCAACCGGGCAACGATATCGATGTGTACGTAGACCCCTTAGTGGATGGCCTTAAGAAGCTGTGGGATCCTAGAATGAGTATGTATGATGGGTTTTGGAAGAATTCGTTTGATTTTAAAACCAATTTGTTTTGCACTGTTAACGACTTTCCCGCATATGGGAACTTGTTTGGATATCCAGTTAAGGGTCACAAGTCATGCCCAATTTGTTAGGAAGGAACATAATATTATGAGTTGAGATATAACTGGAAAATAGTGTATCATGGGCACCGGAGGTGGCTCCCGACAACTTATCTGTGGAAGAACCAAAGTGATGAATTCAATGGCAAGGTAGAGTTGGCGCTTCCCTCCTCCCTTACTAACAGGTGCGTTCATCTCGTAAATGTTGTGTGATTTTCAAAATGACTTTGGCAATAGGAAAAGGAAACCTAAGGTTGCCATTAGTTTGAAGAAGTGTTCCACTTTTTTTATCTACCGTACTAGGAGATCCTTGGTGTCCAACAATGTTTGGATGTGATGCATATTGAAAAAAAGTATGTATAGTTTTTTCGGTACTTTGATGAATATCTCAGGTAAAACAGGATGGAGTGAAGTCAATGAGAAATATGGTTGAAATGGGAAATAGAACTGATTTGGCCCCCAAGGTGCAGGGATCCAAGACGTACTTTCCCGCTGCTTGTTACACACTTTCAAAAGCTGAGAAAGACTTGATATGTTCTAGACTGAAAGGTAACGATGTCCCTATTGTTCTCGAGTTGGCAATTACGTATATGATGGGATTGAGACTGGAGAGTATGAAACCACACGATTCCCATTGTTTGATTCAAGAATTTCTTCTGATTGCGTCCATCTCGCTAACTAATGTTAGAAAGTGCATCACCTGGTTATGTCGCTTCTTCAAGGAATTTTGTTGTAAAAAGATTAGGCGTCGGAAAATTGAGGAACTACAGGAGGAAATAGTTGTCGTGTTGTGCGAGTTGGAGATGTACTTCCCTCTATAATTGTTTGACATTGTGGTTCACTTGTTTGTTCATGTTATATGGGAGACATTATTATGTGGTCTGGGAGGTCGTCGCCGTACCTCTCAAAGATACTATTTTTAAGCCCAATTTGCTCACTAAATACAACTAAGTAGATA
>JAULKM010062984.1:0-12253 GCA_032355605.1 Rubia tinctorum | reverse complement strand
ATTTTGTTTTTTAATCATTGTTTAAGGCTGAATAAAAAGCTACTGGTTCCCTGAGTTTTTGGTGTAAATGTTGATGGTCCTCTTGCATCACTGCTGAAATATGGTACTGGGATTTTTCTGTACTTTACAGTGCTACGTTTATAAGCTGTTATTTTAATGGTATTGTTCTAATTCATAGGATTTCTTTGGAACATAGCATGAGATCATCTAAGATGGGAACACTTTGTTGGTTGTTTTTGTTTTAGTTTAATATAGAGTATTCATTTCTTAGATGATTTTGGTTGTTCATAGAAAATCTAGCTTTAATATTTTTCTTCTTTATAGAAAATCCCGCCGGTCGCCGCTGCACGCCTGCACTGCATCGTCGGTGGCAAGTCCACTGTGATTGCCCCAGCGCCAGCTGCACCTATATTACCCATCATTCACATGTTAGAAATTGCGAGGATATATACTGCGACCAGTGCACCCAAGGGAGGACTGCCTTTAACGTTGATCGGGATGATCCTGTAGTCAGGGTCTACAGTCTATGCATGGTAACAGAGATACTTAAATCATCCATCCTTTCATTTTAACAAATTTTAACGGTCCATTCGATATCTACCCTTAATTTTTTTTGTATTCCCTTTATAGACTGAAGCTATTAAAAGACTTAGCTATGCCAAAATTATCGTAGGATTTTTGTTGAAGAGACATGCAATTCTTAGATGGTGAGTGCTTAGGAAGTTAATGTTTGAATAAAGTGTGCATTATGGCAAAAGCTAAGTTCATGAGGTGTATTAGTTTTTGCATCTTCACTTTTCAGGAAGTTTACAGTTTATTACTGATATTACTTACCTTTAGGTTGGTTAACCCGGTATATCAAGAGTTCTCACTGACTGATCAATAATCACAATTTAAGGTAAGGAAGCCAGATCTTTCTCAACCTCAGTAATTGGTTTTATTTCAGATGTAGAAGTGGAGCCTGTGTTTGCTTAACTATTTTATATGCTCTAGCCTTGATAGTATTTTATTCCAATGTATCCGGTTTAAATTACGACTTGGTTTGTGTATATTAATCCATATATAGGAAGGATTATTAGTTTATGGGTGCTTTGTCTGGAGTTTGTATTAGGGTTAGTAGCTCCTTTCTATGTTTGTGGATAAAGCGTACGCGATATGGAAGATTAATTTACCAGTGCCTTTCAAATCTCTTTGACCAATGCATGTTAGAAAATGACAGATTTGGAATGTTAGTTTTTTTCTCAATTAATTTAACACAATAGATATAGAGCTTGGCACTGTATGGTGAGGGTTAACTCTGGATAATGCTGGTGCATCACACAGTTTATTACTTTACCCGTATTTGGGGATGATGATCTTGGAGTAACGTTCTCAGTTTCTGAGTTGATCAATAGTATGCCTAATAAACCTTTGGTCATATTGTGCTTCCATTCACCATCTGAAGCGTTTCTGTAGCCAAGATGACCATATTCATCAAAACATTGAAAAGATCAAATATGCAATCAAACACTTGGGTGTTTTTATCTACCCAACTCTATTCCAAATTTGGGTGCCCATGATGTTAATGGGCAACAGTTCTTTAACAGATGATACATCAAACTTGGAACTTTCTCTTTGGGATCAGTGTTGGATCAGTTCTGCTTCGTCAGTTCAGTTTTATGAAATGCAAAAATAAAATTGTTGCTTTAATGTAGGATAACCTTTTGTTGGACCACTCACCACCACATATATTATGTCTGCAACTTTTTAATGACACAAAATGTATTATAATGGCATTTTGGAAGATGGAAAGTTCCAAAAGTTTTATGATTGTGAAACTTTGACACCGTAATTATGTTGCTCTCAGGTCATTGTAGTGGTTGTGAAGCTTTCCTAACTTGTGTCCCTTGAGTAATATATGAGTTTCCTTTTTTATATTAGTTCCTGTAAAGTGATTGAAGGAATGGACATTCACTGTGACTAATTTAATTTGCTATTTATAGGAAACAGTTTGAAAAAGTTCTCCTTTAATGTTGCTGATCAGTACCATCAGCCTAACAATATTTATCTTTGCTTCTCATTTATTTTTGTTCAAAATACTTTGCTTGATTTCAGTGAAATGATGTTAGTCTCTCTGTTTCAGGTGATCAAATTTGGAAAAGAAAGGTACAAAGTTGGAGAAGCTTTATTTCAGCCATCAGTTATGGGTTTTGACGCACATGATATTACAGATGAACTCGTTCACAGTATTTCAACCGTCTCTTTTGAAAATCATCGACAATTACTAGAAAGCACCGTAGTTTATAGTGGCACTGCTTCCATGCCTGGTAGTTTTCTCAAATCATTATTTGATCAATCAAATATATGGCTTTGGCTGAGTTTTTTTAGATCATGAACTTCCCTTCCATGCCTGATAGAATCTGGGAAGAAGATAACATTTGCTTCATTAGTGAAGGTGTTTTACTACTCTTTGTTGTTTGTACGGTGTCTTTTCTATTCAAATATTTCTGATATATATTCTCCTAGCTCTGCATCAGTATGTGGCAGTGCTTATGAGGAAATGTGGAGGCCAGCAGGGTGCTTCAATCCTGCAGCCATGCCGGATACAACATCAATTGAGGATAACATGATTCCAACAAATGTTCTAAGAGAGATCAGCTCAAGTTTGAAAAGTAACTATAATGATCAAAGATCCTATGCCTTTTTGAGGATTAAAAGTAAAATTTGTTTAAGATGCTAATGACATTTTGAGGATCAGTCCGAGGCATGTATCAACAGAAGTTTGCACAAATAGGTGGTTATCTTGGTTTGCGTGTTGGTTGGTCTTGAGGAGATTTTAGAAGTCTTACTGGATTTAGCTGATTTGGTTGATTGTTAATAATGATTTTTCTACAGATATGTTTTTGGTTGTATGATCTATAGTGTTGTGCAACTAATGGGTTGATTTTCTAGCTATGATGTTGTGCATTAGGTTTTGTGCTAACTAATATGGTACTACTAAATGAATGATGCTGATGCCATGGAAATTTGTAGTGCTACTTAATGGATCTTGGATAGTAGCTTCGTTGTCAATGTCGGACATGATTTTGTACTAAAGAATTATTATTTTTGTATATTATTGATATGCATATTATTATTATTTTCTTTTTAAGGAATGACATGCTTACAACATCATATTATTTTGCAAATAATTATGAATAAATATTATATAAATTCTTATTTGTTAAAAAATATTACTATTAGAAATAATAAATTCATCTATGTATTATTTAAGTTTATTTATAGATATTCAATTTCTGTAAAATATCACTCTAATTCTACGTTTAACTTTTTTTCATTTGACATAAACAAAAAAACAATTGTTAAGAATACATTATTAAATTATTTTAGAAATTCAAAAAATAATTAGCATAAAATGGTGACAATTTTTGGGTTAAAGCAATCAATATTTGGGTCAAATTTGGTTATAAGTTATTTGGATAAATTAACATGCCTATTTGAGGTCTGGTTAGAAACATTACATATTTTGAGTAAAACATATTTATTTTATATAATTTATATGTTTTACTCTAAATATTCAATGTTTATGATCAAAACTTAAATGTTTCACTTACAGTTAATGCAGAGTATGAACATTTAAGCTCTTATTATTCTAATTAAACTCATCTCCATGTACCTACCGAAAGACAGTCTTTCCAAGACGGTGTCCTTATAAATTAGATTTAGCATTTTTATACTCCATATATCATAGTATGTTATCTTATACCTCTGTAATTAAGAATACTTTTACTATTTCCTTTTAAAAGACACACATAATAATATAACTTTAATTAAATAATAGTTGATTCATTATCAAAATATATTTCATATTTTTATCCCTATATATACATATATATATACATAGGCAAAGTTTTGGGAAAGACGGTCTTTCCATAGCCTTCTGGAAAGACGATGTTTAATTAGAATAATAAAAGGTAAAAGATCTTTGTCGCAATATTAAAATTTTATTATGCAACATGTAGCAGTTATAAATTTTATAACCCTGTTCATACAACCCAAATTTTTTATTTTAATTTCTTCTAATTTACACTTTAAACCTTGGTCTTTCCATGACTTATGGAAAAACTGCCTTTCAAGAGACAGACTCATATACATATATATTATTTTTGTTTGAATATAAAATAATTAATTATGTTATATCAACAAATATCGAATCATTTTTTATTATTAAAAATAATTATATATATTTATTTTAAATACTGCACCGTGTCTAATTTTCATGTGAATATAACAATAATTTATTACTAATTAAAATTATAAATTAGAGTTATAAATCACAGTATTTTTTTTATTTTCGTTCATAAATTCGTACATCGGCGCGGGGCGGGGTGTTATCTAGTAAAATAAAATATAGCAGAAACGGATCTCTGTCACTGACTGCCAGCTGGGCGACCAAAACAATCGACGACTCCTCGTTGCAAATGCGTACCCTCCAATAACAATTCATTCAATTCCAAATTCCAAATTCCAAATTCCAAATTTCCAATTTCCCTTTTCAATCCCATCGGATAGTCAAACCCCAGAAATCTTTCAAATTTCCCTTTTAATCTCTCCAATTTCTTTTTCAATTTTCGTTTCCAGAATCCAGAGCCATGGGAGTCAACGGCCCCGGAGATTTTCTCAGTGTTCATCCAACCGAGCTCAAATTCCCATGTGAGTTTTCATGTTTCATTTGATTCCAAGTCTTTACTGTTTCATTGGGCATAGTTCGATTAAGCTGAAATTCAGGCCCCCTTTTGGTTAATTTACTTGTTTATTGAGGTTTCGTTGTTTTGTTGGAGCAGTTGAATTGAGGAAGCAGAGTTCATGCGCTCTGCAGCTAACCAACAGGACTGATCAATATGTTGCATTCAAGGTAGCTATTTATTGTAATCCCATGCTTTTATTTTTGTTGTTTTATTAATTTTTGTATTTGCTTGCTGATTTGATTTATAAGATTAAAACTACCAATCCGAGGAAGTACAGTGTACGTCCGAATTCCGGAGTGATTGGTCCTGGTTCTGTGAGCAATGTCACTGGTATAAGTTGTTTTATAGTTATTGTAGTTGAGTTGTTTGAATTTCGTGGTTTAGTCCTTGGGGGCATTGCATTTAAACTGGGGTTTGTTTGTGTTGTTCGCAGTTAATATGCAAGCGCTTAAAGAAATGCCTGCTGATATGCAGTGCAAGGATAAGTTCATGATTCAGACTGTGGTTGTTGTTTCTGGTGCAACAGCCAAGGACATTACTCCGCAAACGGTTGGTTTCGGTCTTGTGACTCGGTTTGATGTCTTTAGGGTCCGATACTGTCTTTAATATATTTTTTGTTAAACGTTCATGGGAATGATTTGGTTTGTAGTTTGAAAAGGAGGATGGGAAGATTGTGGGGGAGTATAAACTGAGGGTTGCTTATATTCCGGCCAATCCCCCTTCCCCGGTGCCTGAAGAACCTGAAGAAGAATCTTCAACTTTGATTAGCGAGGAGGTTAAAAATTCTGCTGAAGCTGTAAGTATCAAATGCCAGGCAAAATTTTCCTCCTCAGTATGCACGTGAGGCTTTCAATTTCACATCTTTGTTTGTTACGTCTCTCAGTTTGCAAGGTCCTTCGAGGAGTCTTCAGGCAGATCAGCACATCCGGAGGTAGTGAATGTTGCTTCTTTATATACAAAACGATAAGAAAGTTTTATATGCAGGCACATAAAAGGAAATAAACTAGAGTTTATATTAGTCTAATGCACTTGGATATGTTTCAAGGGATAAATTTGCTTCTTCTATTTGTGAGAAGTGTCTAAGCTGTGGTTGAATTCTTACTGAGGCATCTGTGCAAGAAATTACACCTCATAGAGTCATATTTGCTTGAGCTGATAAAAAAAAACACGCAACAAGTTTATCATGAGATACGTTGTGGTGAAACAATTATGCTGCTAGACTATCCTTTTTGCAGATCTTGTTTTTGCAAATATACCAAGCAATTTTTGCTCATTTGGAAATTGTTCCATGCATCATCTTTCCAGATTGGTCTCTTTCTTCTGATATTCTAATGGGCATATAGAAATGTGAGGTTTACCTGATTTGATTAATCAGTTTTAGGCTTTCTTTACCAGTGAACATGAATATTTATACGATACTATTTATGATCATTTAACCAAACAGGAATAGATGGAAATAGGCACTAGTTCACTCATAACCTATTTTTTTATCGAAAGGCTTGAGAAGAGATATACTCTTTAATCTCTATTTACGTATTAATACATACGATGATATGAATTTGCCTCAAGGTCTTTTAAGGAAACAAGCACGAGTCACAAATGTGGTAATGTATTTGTACCTAAGGAGTTTAAAACCCTACTTTATTAATTGTGTAAGTCTTTAGAAAGTAGACTTGAAGCAGATAGGATTCAGCTAGTTATTGCTATTCCAGATGGAGATAACTCCTCATTTTGTTGATAGATATCGTGTCATAGGCTACAGCTATCTGCAAGGCTATGTGCTTTATGGCGTTTGGCATATAGTTTTTATCTTCCAGTACCACAATATCGTGGGTATTGAATTGGAATGTCTTTCTAATGGGTGAACTGCTTATTTTAAAATGGTAGATTCAACCAATTTTATAGCTGAATTTTGCACCCTTTGCCCCAAATTCTCCACCAGCTTTTAAGTAATTACATATTGGAAGAAGAAGAAGGTTTTGTTTCAATTATATAAGAGTTAGTTTATCATACTAGCTGTTTAGTTAATTTTTTGCATTGCATTTATTTGAACTTGGATCTGTTACTATTTTCAGTTTATTGTATGCAATCTGTATCGTCTTTTGTGATGAGAACCTTAGCAGCCTGATGAATTCAGGAAACATGACTGTCCTTCGTGATTGTACTTCACAGTGTTTTGAAAAAGGAAAATTATCTTTTTATGCATTTGTGTTCTTTGCTTTACAGATATATTGTTCCTTGCTCTACTCTCTACTCCTGCTGGGTTTTGTGAAACTTGTATTGAAATAATATGCTATTCACATCTGGGAACTATACTTCTATAGCATTAATCGAAAAAATGGATCAGGTTCCTCCTTGTCAGACCAAAATCTTTTGATTGTTAGATAAATAATATTGCTTGTTCATATAAGTATACTCGGGTATAGGCTGCTACTGGGCTGAGGTTAAATTTAAGCTTCAGATTCTGTTTTATTCTTCCTGATATTAAAGTCTAGTGTGATCTTGGTAGAAATTGCTGATCTTAATTAAGATATCCTGTTCATAGAGCTTGGCTCAGTTCTATGATAGAAATGTGGTGTCATCCGTGTTTCTCTTTTTACATTGTATTCATATACTGTATCCAGAATTTTTGCTTGCATAAGCTACTAATCTATGAACGTTCCCCATATTTGGCATCAGGACTGGCCCTTGATATCCAAGTTGATGGAGGAGAAAACTTTGGCTACAGAACAGAATCAAAAGCTGTATCATGAAGTGGTATGCAAGCATCTTCTAAATGACATTCATATTTTACATAAGATCATAGACTCTTACAGGGAGATGGTTACATTAATGTTCTCTTATGAGTCAAGTCCAGTTAGATTGTGCGTTTCTCCGTGTAGTATTTAAATAAGTCAGATCTCTACACAGACATCGATGTTTCTTGTCTCAATTGATAGCATATTCACGGGGTTTCCTTGTAAATCTGACAAATTTTCCTTGCTGGGCAGGAGAAGATGAGAAAAGAAGTCCACCAAAGCCGAACTGGTCGCGTCTCCTTATTTGTCGTCTTACTTATCGGCCTGATAGGTGTTTTAGTTGGGTACTTCCTGAAGATGAAATGAAAGTGTTGGCAAGTTGGTGGCATAATATAGTACAAAGGTGATTTATATTCTTTCACTGTCATTAGGCGTTCCTTTGAATTATTCTCCTTAGAAATCAGGGTGAAAATTTGCTAAGTTCTGAAATATTGTGTATACAACTATTGACTTTTTTATATTTCAAATGCTGAAAGACGGGCTTTCTGGATTGGGAATTTATAACAAGAAAACATAGTCATAACTCAAAAGATCTGAACGATTGAAACATAATCTGTCGAACCAAAGTCCAACCAAACTACATGCAATAAATAACGAAAGAAACACAGAACAAATTCAGCTTTCTTAAATCATCCTAACCATTTCTTGGTATGAGAATCGCCTTCCGGTGATTCATCGACCTTCTGCTTGTTACTGTACTCCACGGACTTCTTGCGATAGGTCTTGTCAGCCCGCTTGGCGAGGTTGTTCCTGCACTCGGACAATTGCTCCAAGGTGGGCATGTTTAGTTTTGCACGGCGTAGGCTCCACACGCGCCACCCACGGCGAAGGCGATTATGGTCCCGAAGAATCCCATACGGCGGCGGCTAGCTGGCGCTCTTGCTTTGAACGGAAGAGGAGGATTGAGGATTGGAGTTGAATTTGCCAGTGCTAATTGAATGTGTGGTATATTTATAGGTGCCTAGAATCTAAAAGAATGAGTCCTATTCTAACTATAGTTGGAAACAAAAGTGAACCTTAGTCCGATTCGGAAACTAGTAATTATTAATGTGGATAAGTGGCGTTGTTTCGTATTGTCCGAGACTTAATTGTTTGCGTTATCCAATTGAAGTCTAGGTCTGTTTCCCCTTTTCCAAGAAGCGAACTTCTTCACTCGATGGAGAAACTTTAGCAACAAGTATTAATCCTGAATTGTTTAAAGAATATGGTGAATAAAGAAATTCCAGGAATATGATAAGTATAATTTGTAGGCTTTAGAGTCGAGTAATTGTACATCTAAAACAATGTGCTTATTTAAAATGCATCTACTTTGAGTTTCGTAAAATCGTGAAAAAATTCGCAAGTTTTTCGATGTTTACATTCATGGCGACGAGGTCTTTTATTTGGTACAACCTATATTTTTGAGTAAAGTGTTAAAATGACCTTGATTTTAATATGAAAGTGTCAATATAACTTTTGACTCGTTTGACTTTTCAGTCAACTAACTTATGGTCGGATTTTATGGAAAAGATAATTTTGCCCTTGAAATATTTTTTTAGAGTTAAGTGCTACAATAACCCTGACTTTAGGGTGAAAGTGCCAATAACCCTACAATTTCAAAAAGTGCCAAAATAACGTTTGACTCGTTTGACTTTTCAGTCAACTGATTCATGGCTGGATTTTAAGGAAAAGACAATTTTGCCATTGAATTAAAAAAGAGTTAAGTGCTAAAATGACCTTGATTTTAGGCTGAAAGTGTCAATATAACCCTATCTCAGAAAGTGCCAAATAACCCTTGACCATGTTGACTTTTTAGCCAACTATTTTACTGCCGGAATAAGGTGAAAATACCGTTTGCCCTTATTTTTTTTAAAAAGAAAAAAAGTCACAAAATATGAAATGACGTCCTTAACCCTTACTTTATTTCTCATTTTCTCCTATTTTTCTCTTGCATTTTCTATTCTTCCCCATACTTTCTTCCCGCTTTCTTCAGCCCGAAGCAAAGAAACTGAGGCATTGCCTCGTCGCCCTTCATCCCTGCAATCGTCCGTCGTTCCTCGGCGGCGGCATCGTATTTCATTCCTTGTCTGCAAGCGGCCGGAGAATTTCCTTGTTTTGCGTCTTTCCCATCAGTTTCACCCCCCTAAAATAGGGCATCATCTGTAATGGTAATCTCTCGTCAATATGTGTTGGATATTGCCCTAGTTGTTACCTCTGTTTTCCTTTATGAAGTTGGTTTTGTTCATTGTTTGAGATTTAGAGGTAAAATGTGCCATTGGGGGTGAATTCCCTAGGGTTCTTATAGTTTTTAGAATTTTGCATGTTTTATTGTGATTTTATGGGCTCGTGGAGATATTAGGGTTTGTTTTGCTTGGATGTGTTAGGGTTGTTTATGGTGTTATTGTGAAGTACTATAATGGATGGGGTTTAGTTTCGTTTCATGTACCGTCAGAACATGAGACGTTTTTTCATAATTTTTGTTGTGTTATGAATGGTTGTAATATTAGGTGGTTGTTGTGGATTTACTTTGGTGCCTTTTTTAGATGCAGTTGCTGTAATTTGCTACCTTCCTTGTGGCTCTTGTATGTTGTAGAGGCATTTAGATAATAATTTCTCAAATGTCCAGTGTGCTGAATTAACCTTCATTTTATTAACTATGTGCTGAAATAACTCTGTCTTTTATATTGGAAGTGCATATATAACCCTGACTTTATTGACTATGTGCTAAAATAACCTTATATAACTCTGAGGGGTATTTCAGGCACAAAATTTTCAAATTTTAGCTAAAGGTTATTTTAGTCATTTCCTTTTTTCTCTTCGCCGGAATTTACACAGTCAACGCCGGAAAGATAGAGTTTGGGTATATCGGCACAATTTTTCCAAAAGTTATGGTTAGATTGACATACACAATAATAAGTTAGGGTTATTTTGGCACTTTCTGAGATTGCAGGGTTATATTGACACTTTTAGCCTAAAGTCAGAGTTATAAATGTAAATAACCCAAAAAACAAAAACCAACAAAATCAATGTGTTTTCACTAATTTCCCACCACCAAATAGATTGCCCAGCTGATGCATCAGAATAATTCATAGTTATAACTAAAACAGTAATTTTTTGGTCAAGTGGATCCCCAAAACCTATTAAATCAGCTTTTCACAATAAATAATTTTAAAAATGAATTTATGTATTTAGTTAAGTGTATTCAATGGCTAAAACATCACTGCAATTAATATACTCCCTCCTTCCCATGAGTAATGGTATGTTTACTTTTTCACGGTATTCAGTGATCATGTTTGACCGTCAATATTTCTAACTACATATACCTGAATACCATGTTTGACAGTCTATACTGATCATGTTTGAAAAGAAAGATAGAAGTAGAGACATTACGAAGAGAATTATAGAATGTATAATAGCTAGAATTTGGCTAAAGCCTAAGGTTAAAGAGTTTTGTGCAAAACTTAAGGTTGATTTTGAGTAGAAAGTAAGGAGGAGATGTAAATTGGGATGGCTGTAAATGTTTTTGAAGTTTTAATGAAAGTTAAATTCGTTCCAACAAATTATAAAAATAAATAAGGCAAAACTCGTGGGATTGAGGGAGTATTTTTATTTTCAGTATATTCTAAACCTTAAATCAGGGAGTTTAAAAATTGAGAGATCCTTACTCTAAGTCAGCATTCTCTGTATGTGGTACTTTATGCATTTTTCCGTGATAAGAGGAAGACAATCAGTCATCCTTCAATCACTCTTTATCAATAATTCCTTCTGTTTTCAACCAGTAGATTGGTTTTTGCCAGATTTTTATGGTTTGTGTATACTAATTAAAAGAATAATAGATGAATTAGAATCCTATTAAGAAAGAAAAAACTCTTTCTGTTTAAGTTTTGTATATATCATTTTTCATGTCTAATTCTATCTTATATGCCCTTTGTACTCACTATATATATGAATACACGCAACCACAATTATTTGTGGGTTTTGCCGACCTCCGATTCCGAGACCGTCTCGGGTTCCGTGCCGCTGACCTCAGGTTCTGTGCCATCTTTTGCTTTGGTTCCCTCTTCACGACATCCGATGGCCACTCTTTCTCGCACTTGTTCTTTAAGGTACAAGAATTTTTCTGATTATGATATTTCTAGTTTATTGAGTGTTTTATTTTCAAAGACCGAGTCTCGTAGCCATTGTTCTACGGTTAAGGATTCATACTGGGTTGCTGCTATGAACTCTGAAATGACCGCTCTTCGCACTCAACAGACATGGGAGTTGGTTCCACGTCCTCCCAATAATAATATTGTTGGCTCTAAATGGGTGTATCATTTAAAGTATAAATATGATGGCTCACTTGATCGGCATAAAGTCAGGTTAGTTACTCAAGGCTTTTCACAATTACCCGATTTTGATTATGATCATACCTTTAGTTCGGTGGTGAAGGCATTCACTGTTCGTACTGTTTTATTTTGAATATCAGTTGTCACCAGAAATTGGCCCTTGAAACAGCTTGATGTTAAAAATGTTTTTTTGAATGGTGTTCTTGATTCCTAGGTTTACATGGAGCAGCCTGCTGGTTACAAAGATCATATGCGTCCTGATCATGTTTATCGTCTACGCAAAGGCCATGTATGGACTGAAACAAGCACCTTGTGCTTGGTTTCAGCGTTTTACTATTTTTTTGGTTGGCATGAGTTTTGTATGCATACCTCCTTATTTGTGTTCTCACAGGGTGCCTCTTTACTCTATTTGCTGGTTTAT
>JAULKM010062974.1:0-12253 GCA_032355605.1 Rubia tinctorum | reverse complement strand
TAGCTACTTAGTTGTAGTTAGTAAGCAATAAGGGCTTAAAAATTACATCTTTGAGAGGTACGACGACGACCTCCCAACCATGTTCCAACATCGGAGGATTTCTCAGATCGGGGACGTAATGATTTTGGAACATCAGAAGAGGTAGATCTCACGGATGAAGCTGATGACTCTCATAACTTCAGTGATGTTGGAACACAGTCCTCCCCAAAACTCTCCCATGTTCCAACATCAATATAGGTTGAATCAAGTAGAAGGACTAGATCAATCCCTCGGGTTAACCATCGAGAACTTGCTAGTCTACAATGTTTTTTCTCCCTCATTAAACCCAAGAATTACAAAGAGGTTCTACTTGATGAGTATTGAATTACGACAATGCAAGAAAAACTTGGGAAATTCGAACACAATGATAATAAAGCATGAGTGCATATATTTTCACCAAACCTTTAGACACTGCAATTTTTGAGCTCCTCAGACAACATTTAGGTGTTTAACGAATTTGAAGTATTTATCTTTCTAATTTTTTAAATTTTTTTGTACATACATTTAAAAATTGAAAAAGAGAAAAAAATGGAGTCATAGCTGGACATGTTGGAAGTTGGTGTTGAAGACTTTATGGTGATTGATGTGATGGATAGTTGGTGAAAAGGAGAATTTATGATTGGCATACTAGTATGGATGATTATGAAGTGATCAAGTTTGATCATGAGATGCATATGATGGTCGAATAAATCAGGAGAATAGCTCCACCTGTTATTTTGATTTCGAATGATGAGAGTTGGAAACCAGGGATACTGGTTATATTCCAACACAGGATATATATATATAGCAGCAGGAACCAAAGACTGAGAGCAGTCATGTTCTAACACAGCAGCAGAAACCTGAAACTGAAAGAAGTTATGATCCAACATCAGGGGACTGATGTTCCAACACAAGTTGAGCAGATTATTGAAGGCACTACTGATCCAGACTGCCATGAGAAATATGATACTGTGAGGAATTTAGCTGAGAGGATAACTGGTCTGGGTGCATATGAGGAGTGTGGATACCTACCTAGACTATTTGGGTTTCAAGACTGCTGTCTCAATCTACAAGGATTACAACTGGAAGATTATACAAGAATTTTATGAGAGACAACATTGATCCAGATTATGAGTGGTTCAACAGAGTTTACATCAGAGGCAAGATGGTCAGATATTTGTTTCAGGGGGAGTTGCATTTATTGGATATTTTCCTTTGGGCTTATGTGTCTATTGTGTTTGGCATGTTTATGGCTCCAAGGGGGAGATATTTTAGATTTCTTGGATGACTATATTGGCTTCGCTGGGTTGATATTCCACCATACTTATTATTCTTGGATGTTGAGGACGTTCTGGGATTCAGGGGGAGATGTTATGTTCCAACATCAAGAATGGTTTTCAAAAATGATGTATGTATTTGCATAAATTCGTATGATGAAATTCCAAAAGGTGGTTGGGTCCACAAAATGCCAATGGGGGAGATTGTAAAGTCTAGATTTATCTAGTTTGTAATTTGTGGAAGTTATAAAAATATGGAATTGTTGTGTTTAAGGGATAATATTTGATAGTTCCTATCTCCAAGGGATTTGATTAAAATCATAATTTGAAATGGAGAAAGAATTGTATACGCATAAGACTTCATGTGTGCGAATACTTTCTATGTTGGAACATACGGAAAACTGAAGGTTTGATTGATGACAAAATATTGTGTGATATTGGTTTATGGAAATATGGAGATTATGCAATATTGACTCAGACGTGTTTGAAGTATTATGAATTTATGGAAAATCCCTATAATTATGTATTTTGATTTATGAATATTATGTGATATTTGAGATAAGCAAAATCCCTTTATTTATGGGATTTGGATATGCTTCAGAAGTAGATAAGGAATAGAAATATTGTGGAGATAATCATGGAGGATTCCGATCTGCTCATGAACTATAAATAGAGGACATCATCGGCTGCATTACTGGTAATTTTAATTGCAAAAATCTGCACTCAGATTTTCTATCTTTCCGAGAGTACTTTGAGAGCCAGCAAACATATGTTCCAACAGACCGTGACCTGTTGATCAATGTTCAGAATCGTATACCTTAATTTCTCGGGAGGAGAAGATCCAGTGTCGACGGGTATCAAGGTCAGAGGGAGTCTGATCAAGGCGAATCGGTAGCAAGGGAAGCTTGCAAAATCCACACGTTGTAATTAGAAAATATAAGTATAGTTGTATGGTGTACTTAGTACTGTATCTTTCTGATTAGTGGATTTATTCTGAACTAGGCAAGGCCCCGCAGATGTAGGTGGTTTTCACCGAACTACGTAACCAAGTCCGTGTGTTCTTGCTTTACATTTTTACATACTTGGTTAAATAGGTTACGTTGGAACACAGTAGTAATTATTGAATTAATTAGGTAAAACCAAATTTCACTTTCCTTTAAATAAATATAACTTTCAATCTCTCTCTTTCACCTCACCAAAAGCAATCCCAAAGAAATCACTCTATTTTTATCTCCACAATGGTAAAAAACACTAAGAAAGCACTTCGTGGATCCCACATGATTTTCTATTTAACTCATTAATTTTAACTTCAATATTTAATTTAAATAAATTTACCCACCCAAATTAAATTGAAATGTGAAATTTAATAATAAATTTTACTTTTGTAATTTTTTTGACTAAATTGTTTATCTAGTCCCCAACATATATTGGAATACCTTCTTTTGGTCCCCACTCCCAATACTGCGTACGTTCGACACTTAACAAATAGAAAATAATTTCTTTGGTCCCCAGTCCAATTTTTGGGCAATTTTCCGTCACGTGACCGCCACGTGACATAATTTTCTAACATGTCTGGGGTAAAATCATAATTTTACACCTAAAATCGGTCGCCGCCACAAGGAAATTGCGATTTTACCCCCAGACATGTCGGAAAATTATGTCACGTACCGGTCACGTGATGGAAAACTGGCCGGAAACCCGACTGGGGACTAAAGAAATTACTTTCCATTTGTTAAGTGCCGAACGTATGCAGTAATGGGAGTGGGGACCAAAAGAAGGTATTCCAATATATGTTGGGGACCAAATAAACAATTTAGTCTGTTTTTTGTTTTATTCAAAAAAATATATTAATTTTTAAACTAAAATTAAATGATAAAAGAAATGGATTTCTAAATATCTAAATAAAAAAATGCGAGAAGAACAGATAAGATTCCCCCTTCATAAACGGTCCAAGAAAAAGAAGTAAACTGGATGACACCGTTGAAAGATTACTTTGCAATGGGAAAATTGACAACAGACAAGATACATGCCAAGAAATTTTTAATTGCAATCTCATAACTACGTTTATGAAGGGGAATCTTATTTGTTCTCCTCGCACTTTGTAGTCTCCCTGCACTTGTTGCACTATTATCTGTGAATCGCTAAAGCACTTAACATTTTTGACCTTCATCCTGATTGTAAGGTCTAAGCCACATATTAGTGCTTCATATTCAGCTTCACTGTGGTGAGTGGAAAGTTGAAACAAAGTGAATATTTGTACTCCCCTCCTTCAGGATTGACCAGTAGCAGTTCTGCACCACAACCTTCTTTGCTAGATGCTACATCAACAAACAGTTTCCATGCAATGTCTAACCACTTGGATATCCCTTTGTCGATTCCAAGATTTTATTGCGTGTTTGCCTCTCGTGCATTTGCACTTGTCATCTCCGCAGTGAAATCTGCTAAGGTTTGTGCCTTTATTGTAGTTCGACATTGAAGCTGGATCTCATATTGCCCCAATTCAAGAGCCAACTTGGTAATTCTACCGGATGATTCAAGCTTGCTTAAAATATTCTTAATTGGGTAGTCAGTATAGACGACGATGATATGACTCTGGAAATAAGTTCGTAATCTCCTTGCTGAATATACCAAGGCTGGAGTAAACCTTTAAATCGGCAAGTACACCCTCTCTGCACTTTGCAATATCCTACCGATATAGTATACTAGTACTTGTCTTTGGCCTTCTTGAAGCACTGAAACTGAACTTACTGCATTTGTTGAAACCGCCAGGTATAAATATAGGGTTTCTCCAGGAATTAGTGACTTCAGTGTTGGCAATGCTTGAAGCTGTTCCTTTAATGACTTATACGTTTTCTGACTTTCATTGTTCCAGCTGAACTTTTTGACCATTTTAAGAACTTCAAAGAGCAAGAAATTTTTCTCAGCCACCTTTGAAAAAAATCGACTAAGCGATGCCAATTATCCCATTGGTATATACACTTCCTTAACTATTCGCAGTTGAGGAAGGTCAACTATTGCTTGTATTTTTTCTGAGTTAGCCTCAATCCCTTTGGAGGATACCTTGTATCCTAAGAACTTTCCTGCGCCTACTCAAACAATGCATTTCTTGGGATTAAATTTCATACCAATCGCACTTAGCGTATCCAGAGTTTCTTTCAAGTCTTGTGTGAAGTTGCTTATCCTTTTTCTTTTGATAACCATGTCGTCAACATATACTTCCACATTTCATCCAATTTGACTGCGAAATGCATTGTCGACTACTCTCTGGTATGTCGCTTCTGCATTCTTTAGGCCAAAAAACATCTTCACATAGAAAAATACTCCAAAGCTTGTTATGAAGGCCATCTTTTCTGCATCTTCTGGGTTCATCAGTATTTGGTGATACCCTTTATACGCATCCGATAATGCTACAACTTCGTACCCTGATATCGCTACTAACTAGTCAATTTTAGGCAAAGTATAAAAGTCTTTTGGGCCTGCCTTATTTAGATCGGTGAAGTCTATACACATCTTATATCCCGCATCTGCCTTCTTTACCTTCACTGGGTTTGCTAACCACTTCGGATTGATTACCTCCTTTAGAATACCAACATGAAGAAATGCTCTAACTTCCTCTTCAATCACCTTCTGACTGTCACCAGCAAAGCTTCGTTACTTTTTCTTGACTGGTTTAATGGAATCACTAATATTCAGAGAATGGATAGAAATTCCTGAGTTGACTCCACCCATGTTCTGTACATTTCATGCGAATGTATCTTCTTGACTTCGCAAGATTTCTATGACCTTTTATTTCTCCTGGGTTGGAAGATACTTTCCTATCTTCACACACTTAGAAGTGTCTTTGCTATCCAAATTAATGACTTCAGTTTCCTCTCCCAGATCTATTGGAGGCTATGATTACCCAAGCAAGCCATTATTAGAGACAGTGTTAACCAATTTTTTTGCTCCACATTTCTTCCTGCTTTCATTGCAATGACCATGCACTATCTGGTTGTTTGCTGGCTTCCCCTAATTGTTTTGATTCCTGCTAGAGTTGGGAACTTCATCACTTAATGATATGAGGACCACCGATTATGGAATTAAATGGACTTGGTGCGTACATGACCACAAAGTCGTGCATGATGGTACAATTTCTATCATTTTTACCTATGGTAACGGGAATTTGTATGTTACCGAAAGGTGTCTCCCCTCGCCCCGTAAATCCTACAAGAGAGAATGTGGACTTCTTCATATCAGTCTGCTTAAATCCCAACTTATCAAAGCAATCAACAAATGGGATTTCGATTGCGCTCCCATCATCCACGAACACTTTATGAACCGTGGCATTTCCAATCCTAGCGATAATGACCATCGGTCATTATGAGGTGAAGCGTTGGGAATTGCATCCTCTTCGCTAAATGTGATTATCTCATCCAAACGCAATTTATTATCAGCAGGCTCTTGTGGTGGAGAATATCTAGCCTTGGCTTTCCAGGCATTATTAGATAGAGACTCAGCAGTTGATCTATGCACCGATAGTATTACTCTTTTTGGGGCTCACTCGCTATGTCTTCTTCATAATCCACCGCCGTTGTAATCTTTTGATTCTTGTTCTGTGTGTTCACTATGCCTTGGTTTTTTACCCATGGATTCACCTGCTTTGTTGGCTTCGTTGTACCAGCTTTCTCCATCTTCCTTCTTGTACTGGCTCTGATAGCCATTCCTCAAATTCTTCTCTATTTCCCTTCTCAAGTCTCTGCAATATTCAATGTCATGGCCATGGTTCTTGTGGAAGACACAATAGAATTTTTTGGATATCTTGTTTGGTGGTGCTATCATTGGTGTAGGTTAGCGAAATAACTCTCTGTTCGTGTGCCAGATTTCTTTTCGTGACTTTGTCAAAGGAGTTTCTTGAAATGGTGTGACCTGCACCCCTGATTCTCTTCCTTTGAAAGGGATATTCTCTTTCCCTTTCTTTACAAAACCTTTTTGTGGATCCTCCATTATTCTCTTTTGACCTCGCTCCCGTTCTTTCTTGCGGTTGTTTGCTTCTTCAGTTCACACATACGGTTTAGTCATTTTTTAAAATTCCCTTGGGTTTTCAGGCATGCTTCTTGTGAGCTCCTTGTAAAATTTTCTTGATAGTATACCTCCTGTAAATGCACCCAATGAGGATTGGAACGACAGACCTCAAACATGTAAACTTTCAGTGACAAACCTATTATGGTAATCTGTAAGACTTTCATCACTTCGCTGAGCTATGTTGTTTAGGCCCGCTATTGTTTTGGTAAACTTTTGTTTCTGATAGAAGCGCCCCAAAAACAAGTCTGGAAATTGTGCCCAATACATAATACTTCCATTTGGAAGTCTTTGTGCCATGTAATTGTTTTCCCGATAAGAAAATAGTGAAAGCCTTGTACACTAACTCGATTTCCACCTCGCAAAATCTCATATCGTTGTGATAGGAATGTAGGAAATCCTTGGGATCTATTGTCCCAACATAGATTTTAACATGCGAAGGTAGCTTGAAATCCTTTGGCATCTTGAAATCGTGAAGATGCGGTGTCAGCATTGACTTTTCTACATCATCAGTTGCCACTATATCCCTTAACTCTTCTTCGTTATTAAGGCTCTCATGCCTTTGACATGTTTTTTAAACTTATTTTTGGGAATTTTGGTTTGATAGTGGCTAAGAACTGATTGTACATATGTTCTCTGTTGGCCTCTAAGAAAGCTGCGAACGCTCTTCTCTTCTCTCCTTTTCTTGATTTGTGTTAGGAGATTCCGTTTCCTCTTCATCATCCTACGTATCTTTCTTTCTATGCTCCTTCTCTTTACTAGGAGCATGTGCTTGGTCTTGACTGGGATGCATGCTCTTATTGCGCCCAATTGTTCGTTCTTGTGTATGGTGATTCTGGTTTCTTGCACTTCTGGTGAACACCATTGTTTACCCTGAAAGGAATGAAGGACTGTAAAAAAAAATCCATCCCCACAGACGGTGCCAATGATATGGTTTACCTGATTAGGCTAAACAACTCATATTCACCGTGTATCGCCTTTTCCTGCAAAACAAATCCCGGAAGTGATTCTGAGGAAAAGGCTCTGGTGATCAAGTTAGTACTCTCCTTCAGAGAACTGGAATTTCTCGGTTTAGTTTAACTTACCTTAATCAGTGTTGCTCTCCTTGTATTTAAAGAGATGTCCATAATTATGGTTCCGCATTGTCAGCATCTAAGATCGTAAGTTTCATCATGGTTCGTACAATCTCGATTTGTGGATAAACCTTCAAACGTGAATCCACCTTTATCGGTTCGTGACCGAGTCTTTCAGACAAGGCTCAACCTTTCTCAGTTCGTTAGCCGTATTCATGTTTCAGTCTTGGATTGGGCCTAATGGCCAGCACACTTTAATTTGTGGGTTAATGATGTGGTCCATGGACTAGGTATACACCAACGGGACCTTAGGCGCAATTGATTTCTACTTCGGAGCCTCTTATCTATCCTTGAATCCACAACCTATTTACTACCTTGACTACTTATTGTGAAAGTAAACCTTTCATTCTTCTTTGATAGTAGTTTACAAGAGTGAATTCGACATCACTTATAAACCTCACTAATGGCCCCTTTAGTCTAGAAATGTCTAAAGATGTCTCATTAATGCCATTATGTACAAAGAATCAACAACCTTGATAACACTTATAAACATTAATCCAAATGTCTAAGCATTAAACCAATTTATGCATTTACTAAGATTAGTCAAGAAATTTCAACATTCAACAACTTCTCCTACTAGCTACCTTAAAATAAGCATGGCAAAGGATTCAACATTATCATATTTATCTAGCAATTATAACATCATAAACCCAATTAGAAGCCTACCTCATGCTCTTGGATTCCATGTCAAAAGAGGAGAAATTAGCTGCTTTTATCAACTCCTAACAGGTTATCATACAAGCATTTCATATTATCAAACTTCAAATCATAAAAATGACATCAACCACCAAGAGTAAAGCTCCATAAATGCACCATAGACAAAACATTAAATAGATTTAAATGATTTTCAAGACATGGGCAAGGAAGCCTCAATCAATTGTTCCCAAGACTAAATCTAGCCTAGATAATGAAAACTCATAACAAATCTGCAAGAATTCATGGAAGAAGTACAAAAACTAAGAAACGATGAAGAGAAACTAGGGTTTTAAGGCTCCAATTCGGGCTTTGACAAATGGGGAAGAAGGGGCTACTTATAGTACAAGAAATGGGAAAGAAAAAGGTCAAAAAATCAATTTCTGGGTGTTTACCACGAACTGTGATATATGACACGGACCATGGAGGTCAATTTGCCCCCCTCTTTCATTTCAATGCTACGAGTGAACCGTTCATCCGTTTTAAGAGTTCTTGTAGTCGATTTTATAATGCTCGAGAAAACGAATCCAATAGTACAACTCTCGGAGGCTGGTTCTTCTCAGATCGTTCCCAAAACTTGGTACAGACTTCCAAATCACAATTCATCCACATCTTTGTCTTCCTTCTTCGACCCGTTTATCTTCACCACATTTTGACTCGTGACCTTTAGTCTTTTACCATTCTTGCGAATGACCTTCACTAAACTACTCCGAAGTGTTTACGAGCAATCTACAAATTAAGCTCACAACATGGAATCTAGATGCTCGTAAGGACCAAAAATCCATTAGACTCAATATAGATTACAAAATGAAGGATTTAGATATGAAAACTGAAAACGGTTATCTAAATCTCCAATGATGTAAACCTACCTAAATCTAGCAATCTTCTAACAAAAAGATAACAAAAGAGATGTTAAATGCTTCGAAAAATACATGCATTTGACGTCTCATCAAAGGATCTACGGCGGTAACACCCCTCATCCAAGGTTTTATGCTGATTTTCGACTGTCTGGAAGATCCCGCAACACCAACGTGTGATCTTGCCATAGTCATGGCGCCCAGGCCTTGCCCAATCAATATCACGATCAGATCGACCCCAACACTTTGAGATCCAGGAGCATTGACCATTTTCCTGGTTTTCCTCGTTATTCTTCTGTACGGAGACTGTATTTCTTTACCGGCGCATCCGTTCCAGCTTCTCACCCATTCTAATCTATGCAACATATTGCCCGTAGAAGCAGACTAAAACCAAGGAATTCACGATATGACTTAAAGGGTACCACTAAGCGTGCCAATTGATGCGTCTAGAACTCGTTTGGGTCACGCAATCAATTCCTTAGGTGTGATCTACAAGTAAGAACCCTCGAAGTGTTTAGAGGGGAAAACTATCTGATAGTAAAGTCAACCGAAAGTGTTTTAAGTCTCTCTAATGAATAGTTAATGAATAGTAAAATAAGTCATACCTTAGTGTGTGTGTGTGTGTGTGTCGGTTACCTAGGGTTAGGATTATGTTTTCTTGTGAGTCTAGTAGTGGAATTTGACTGGGATTAGAATACCTTTAGGATATTGGACCATATAGGCCCGTCCACGGGATGTCTAATAATTGATAACATTCAATGCCTCCACCCAACAGTAGTGGGCCTTCTAGGTCGAGTATCATCAGTAGCGGACCAGATTCTCGTTGCAACAGCCTCCGACTTATTATCAGTAGCTGCCCTCCCTACATATGGTGGCAGACCAGATTTCGCCATCGCTATGGCAACGGCGCAATCCTCCACCCTGACATTGAACTTACTAACAGAAACAATTGCACAACCTCCACCTCGAGTCTAGCTCCTCCTGGGTCTTAAGGGGGTACGGGATGGGAATTGCGGACAGTTCCACATCAAACAATAGAGCATCGAATCGCAAATCCAACTGTAACCACACTTCCAGTTTTCAGACCCTTAATTTTTAATTAATTAAAAATTATCCTCCTTTTGTCAAGTCCCTTACATGTTCACTTTTATGACACTTTCTATAGTGACAATGTATAAACTATCAAGTTGAACACATAAAACAAGATTTTAAATCAAGATATTAAATTTTAACTCTGAAACACATGAAGCATCACAAAGTTTGATTGAAACATCCAGCATTAAAAATGAATTCCAAATTATTTGCACTTAGTACCCAAAAAAAGCGATATTTGCTCTCAAATCCCTCTTTATCCCCCAAACTTTCTGTAAATTGTAGTATTTTAAACCCATCCCCAAATAAATGTTACAGTGTTCCATATTAATACATGATCTCACCATAGGACAATCTCAACTGTCATTACATATAAACACCAAAATTTAAAGAAATGGAGTTTGTCATAATCCAATCTAAACGTTAGGCAGTCTTCCCAGAGACCGACTAAAAACAATTTCCGAGAAAAACAAAAACAGAGAAATTCCGGAGTGGCATGGATGTGCATGGTTTGATGAATTGTGGAATGAAATATGATGGGACCTTGCACATATCCAGGATTCTAATTCAGAGGTAACATTATATTCGTTCCATATAAAGAGTCTGGTAACGAACATCACAAAATCCAAGAGGAAGTTCCTTGTAATACATCCTGAATGCAAAAGAATAGGCTCTGTTAGTTCCATCATCTGGGCTTCTCTTTTTTACCAATACTATCCCAACCAAATTACTGCAAATACCCTCGGTTTTCATTACAGATACTTCCTGCATTTGAAGTTGCAAATATCGTTTGCACGGTGCAATCCAGCAACATTGTAATTTAAAATGAAAAAACCCACTTGTCTAAGGATGAGAGCGAAGCAGAAAATAGTAGCCAAAATTGGAACAGTAACTAAATAAGTCTCCTTGCTAGAGCAGAAAATGGTTTCTCTCATGTTCTTGAGCCTGTTGCCACTTTCTTTTTATTAGAATGTAATGTAACACGAGAAATCAACAGCTTGTGAATTAAACAGAGACTCACTTGCTGTGCCATGAAGATGATGATGCATTTTGAGGTTCCACGCGCTTAAATGCTACAATCCTTATTTGCCTTTACTGTGCTATCTCTGTTGGTTGGAGCGGGAGATTTCAACAACTGGATTCGGTTTGAAAAATTCACCTTTAAGAAAAGCTTCTAGTTTTTGAAATACTGAGTAAAAGACCCCTGCATTAATACAGATAGTATTGAAAGTTTTAAAAAACGGAAGAGAATATTCATCAACACAACTGTTTAAAGAATTACTACTTCCTCGGGTACACTGCGAGTGTCACACTTTCTATTCTGGTTTGTTTCACTTAGACTGACACGTTGCAATTATGGCAAAAAAAAAGACCATTTACATCCACACACTTGGTTTTGCATATATTATAGCCTAATAAAGAGAGGTGATACTCTTAGTCATGAAACTGGGGGAGCTCATAATTTTTCCAATATAGTTTAAATCATTCATAACTATTAACAAAGTCTCGATCAGCATTTGTTGTCCAGCATAAACCCACTCGTTCGATTAAATCTTAGTTCTTTGAAGATGACAGGCAAGGGTTAAAAGGAATGGAGACAGCTAGGAGTGACAGGAAAGGTCAACAAAGGGGAACTTTCTTCAGGGTAGTTACAACGAGTGTAAAATGACCAGACTTGACCAAAAATATAGCAGAGTGATGATAAACACAGTGAAATTTATAGTGAAATCATATAGTGACTGATGTGGCATAAATGAAAAAACAAATGTATCCATAGTTGCACCTTTTAAGGAGGGTGATTAGTGATTTGATTTTTCATTAATGCCACATCATTCACTTTCTATTTCACTATCTCTATCATCACTCGCATAACATAAAGGCAAAAACTCATAGAGTTAATCAGAACTGGAAAATATTTTAAAGGTAATATTGCATTTGCAACTGCTTCCTTGATCATCATAAACAAAAGTGATAGATTCACAAGCGACAAAAGAAACTGACTTTATTTGTTTATCCCATCATGTGACGCCAACATACAAGCACGAATGGGAAAAATGCCTGTACCTGGTTTTCCTTTCTGCTGCAATGTACCTTTCACCAGAAGTGTACCAGGATATTGCTGAAA
>JAULKM010062963.1:0-28258 GCA_032355605.1 Rubia tinctorum | reverse complement strand
ACAATTGCTCCCAAGTGATAAGTTTAGCTAATACACATCATACTAATATTCATAAGCAAATCCATACAAAAACAAAGAGAGAAATGAAGAAGAGAAATGGAGAATTAGGGTTCTTTGGAAGATATTTTCGACCAAGAAAAGGATTGGGATGAAGATAGGATATAGAAGATATTTATAGTGCAAATTGATGAGAAAAACAAAGTCAAGTGGATGCAGGGCCCGCTGCCCGCGCGGTTGACACGAGTGTCTCGGACCGAAGATGAGCGGATGGCATGGAAACCGCGCGCTGGGCGCTGAGATCGGGCGGCACGGGCGCTGGCACGCGGAGGCCGCGCGGCGAGATGGAGCGAGCGCGCGGAGCGCTCGGGCTCCTGGCCGCACGGAGATGGAGACCGAGAGCTCTGACCGGGATGAGCGCGCGGGATGCTGCTTGGGCAGGCGCTGGCGCGCGGCGAGACCGGGACATGTGCGCGGAGAGACCGGGATGCGTGCGCGGTGAGGGAGCTGGCTGCGCGGGGCACGCATGCTGGGGCGCCTGGCCGAGCCCTGGCGCGCATGCTCAGGCCTTGTCCACGCATTCTTGAGGCCGAGGGATGTTCTCCTTCGTTGTTTTGGGTGCGCGGCTGCGCGGTTAAGCGCTCGGGCCGCGCGCTCGGCCTTTTTCACCCGGCCGGTCGGCCAGCTGATCTTCGATTGGTCTCCACGGGTGAACCGTTGATCCGATTCAGGAGTTCTTGTAGTATATTTCATAGTGCTCGAGAAGACGAATCCAATGGTCCCATCCTCAGAGGTTGGTTCTTCTTGGATTTTTCTCGGAATTTGGTTCTCACTTCCGGATCACAATTCATCTGCTTCTTTGTCTTCTACCACGTTTTGACTCATGGCCTTCAATCTTCTACCATCCTTGCGAATGGCCTTAAATAAAATACTCCAAAGTACTTACGATCAATCTACAAATTAAGCTTACAAAAAGAAATCTATATGCTCGTAAGGACCAAAAATCCATTAGACTCAAACTAGTTTGCAAAATGAAGGATTTAGATACAAAAACCAAAAACGGTCATCTAAACCCTTATGATATAAACCTACCTAAATCTAGGAATCTTCCAACAAAAAGATAACAAAAGAGATGTTAAATGCTTCAGAAAACACATGCATTTGACGTCTCATCAGCCAAGTAGGCCCAATTGCCAATATTATTGTGATTGCTCTTTTTTTTTACTTGTAGCCCATTAATAATGAGCTACTCAAGACTATGTATCATCAGTGAACAGTTGCTAGATAAAATCAACTAAATATTAAAGAGTTAATTCAGAAAGGTTGTCATATGCATGTAAGATTGAGTTGATCAACCCAATATTCCTAAGCATTGAAGGATATTAGGCCAATATCCTTAATATTCTTGAAAGCATTTGTGAAAGAATAGTCCAGTTATGCAAAAACTTTCTAGGGGGTGGAGAGGAACGCTGTAGAGGGTATAATCATGCGGGTAGAATTCTTTATGTAGGAGAAAAACTACATGTAGAATGTGGCTTAAGGATTCATCAACTTGGAATAAAGATGCAATATGTAAGCTGGTTGGATTTGTGTTCAAAGAAAGCGGTGTTATGGATTAAATGGATACAATTCTAATATCTGAAGAAGGTAAAATTAGAAGAATACAAGTGGTCTAAATTCAACAGCTGAACTTGGAAGAATTTATGCTGATTGAAGAGAATATGTCTGAATAAGCTGAAGGTATGTACTAATTTAAAAAGGAAAACTCAAAATCGGTAAGGTTTATGATATGATGAAGGGATGTAGTAAGAAGCGAATTTATGACAAAGTAATTTGGCACAAGAAAATCCTCCTAAACACGATTTTTTATATTTGGATACTATTGAAAACATGTCTCCCTATTGTTGACAGACTGTAGGCATATAGAGTGCGGAGAAACCAACCAAATTACAGGTTATGTAATAGGTTTGATGAAATATACAGACATTTATTTGTGGAATGTTCATATTGGTCACAGATGTGGGAAAAGTTGTAAATGAAGGGAGCTGACAGTTTCAGAAATTTGAAGAAATAGATGTTAATGGCAGCGAGAGGGGAAAAAGTTCGAAGTTTAATGTTTGTGACAGCTGTGCTTTATATATATTATGGAATAAGAGAAACAGGAGAATTTTCAAGAAGGGGGAACTGAAGGCTAAAACAATTGCTATCCAGATTGAAGATGAAATCAGATGGTGGACTGAGCACAAGTTAAAAGAAGAGGTTGAAGAAATGGGAATGAAAATGAATTTTGTATAGAGTTTGCATAAAAAGAAAAATAGAATTGGGTTGTAATATAAATATTAAGGGTGGGGCAGATAGATAGAAAGAAAAGTAGAAATGGGCTGAAATGTACATGATGCGGGACTGAGTTATGGGTTGAGTTTGTAAGAGCAGTATTGATGACTAAAATTGATTGTTTCGTTTTTAATATATACACACTTAAAAAAAGGTATTAGTTTATTTTATTCTTCGAGTATAAATAGAGTTTTAAAATAATTAATAAAATATATTTTAAAATAATAAATATAGAATAATATGCAATGAAAATTATATAAAATTGTTTTGTAAAAAAACAAAATTAAAATACAAAATTATATATGATATAATTTAAATTTACAATAATGAAGTGATGTTGTGTTGATCTCATAGTTTTTATTTTTTAAAAAAATTAGATTTTTGCTTTAATTAAATTTAACTTAAAGTACAGTCTGTTTCTAGAATTATGATCCTTTCATAAATTATGCAAACACCGGGGACTCAAGTATAATTTTAACACAAAATATGAAAAATTCATGAGTTAAAATAATTGAATCCCGGTCAAATTCGGGTTATAATATATTTGGATAAACTCACACGCCCAAAAATTACATATTTAACATAAGAGAAAGTCTCAAGAAAGACGATCTTTCCATAAACTTATGGACAGTCCACAATGACTTTTAATTTAAATGTTGTAATTTTTTATAAAATTTTAATATTGTGTTTTAAAAGTTAAAACGTGTAATAATATGTATTTGAATGTAAAAAAATAAAAATATATAATATAAAAATATTTTCAAAATTTTTAGATTTAGCATGCAATTTAACAAATGCAGTGTATAAGGTAAAAAATAAGTGGCATGTCCATAAACTTATGGATAGACCGCCTATCAGGAGACCCACTCTTAACGTAAAACATATAACTTATGTATTTTAGAAATGTTTCTAATCAAACTCAAATGTCTCCACTTGCGGTTACGGCAAAGTATAGAACTCTAACTACAAATTATTCTAATTAAACCTCATCTTTCCATATGTCTATGGAAAGACGGTCTTTCCCAAGACTGTCTTTAGAGTATAACAATAATTCTTAATATTTTTTTAATGCTATTGCTAGAGCATCCACAATGGTTACTCTTTAACTCACTTTTCTTAATACTAATTACTTCTTATTTAAGTTTGACCATTGTGGAGTTTTAAAAACCACCCCTGAATTAGGAGTTGTTCCTTAATTAAAGAGCCAGTATCTCTTTATTTGTGAAATGGCCAACCAATCAATGTTTGACACTTGGCACAACTTGATTTGTATTTTTAATTAATTATAATTCAAAATGAAAAAGGTTTTTACTGAAAAGCATTGCTTCTAACGGTAAGAAAAAATGACTTGTAAATATTGATAATTTTAACCCTTTTGAAAATAAGGATCAAAGTAGAACAATGGTGATATTGATATTTTAAAATGTTAAAATTTTATATAAAATATTATTTTGGATGAAAGAACAAACATGTTTGTTTTTTTTATTAAAATAGTCAATAATGTATAACTTTTAATTTGCATGATATTGGTATTTTATAAAATATAAATAAAAGTTTAAATATATTTTTTTATTAGAGATGGTGATGTGGCACTAAAGAAGTGATTCTCAAATATCATTTCATCGTTGATAGTTGGTCTTACCTATTTTTAATCAAAACTGATGATATGACACTTAAGAGGTGCTCCTTAAATCCACTTTCATATCCACTTTCAAATTAGCTATTATTCAAAAAAGGATTCTTCTCCCACGGTCTCACCGTTCATTTTATAACCATTTTCATATCCATGATTTTAGATAGTGACGCTAAAGCATTTAATGTTGGACGCTATAATTTATGAGTGAAGTTTTGTTGGATGAAATATGGAAGAAGGAAAATGGAGAAGTTTTCAATTAAATAAATTCTCATCATTCCTACCCGTATCTCAGGTAGTCTACTGGCTAAAGCCTCTTGTACTACAAAATAGTATTTGGTGGAAAAAGATAAACAACCTAGTCTTGCAAACAGATAACTCCTCCTAGCTATCCTTGCTCACTATCTGGAGAATTTGGTCTTCGCACAAACCGCCCCTGCAACAACACCCATAATACTAATTCAGGCCAACCTATTAACATAAAATCTCATTTGAAAATTATAGTTTATTTCTGACAAATTTTTGTTTATCCTCCCTCCGTCTCACTTTAAATTGCTTATTTACTTTTTTAGAGTCAAACTTTGACCATAAATATAAAATTAATATATAAATAGTAAATATATCATATGAGATATTGTTAAATTTGTCTTAACATCTATTTTCCAAATATCAATTTTTTATGCGACATTATTATATATAACTAGACATATTTACGGTCAAACATGCTCATTGAAGACCGTGAAAAAGTAAATAAACAATTTAAAGTGGGACGGAGGGAGTTTATAATATTTTTAAAATAAGTAAAACGAGTAAGTTGCACTGAATATTAAATGGTGTTATAGCTAAGACCACAGGAAGCACTTTATAATCTCCAATTGGTAGGCCAGTCCAGCACCGCAATGTTGGGCCACTTCTCGGCCTTATTGGGTGTGGTTTGGAAATAAGGTCAAAAGCTTGAGAGTGGTGAGGATGCCAGGCTTAGAAGATCAGAATTCTGTGGCTCCAATTTTCATGATAAATGTGGATGTGTGCATTTAAGTGACTACACTGCTCATTTTCATTTATTTTTTCCTTTTACCACAGAAATTTTAATATAGGTACTTCAATGTTTTTTTTTTGTTGAAACCTGTACTTTAAATTTTGGGTTTGACTATCAAACTTTAAAACGCAGTTCATCTGTTTCAAAAATACGAGTCATGATTAATTTAGAGTAAAGTGCATTCATATTTTCCAATTTCTTATTTAGTGCACATATATCTCTTAGTTTTTTGAAAGTACATATATAATTTCAGTTCCTTGTTTGCGCACATATACATCTCAGTTTTTCAAACACTAATACTATAGGGACATATGTGCACTTTCGAAAACAATGAAAGGTTTATATGTGCACTTATGGAAAAAGTTCTGAACAAAAAAATCGAGGGCATGAATGCACTTTCCTCATTAATTTATATTACGCGTATTGTTCCAAAATTGACCAATAGAACCACAACCCAACCGTTAATTCACTGTATTTCTTTGCTACTCAATTATTATAGAACTGGTAGAATGAGATCATTATAGACAAAATTCGGTGCAGAAAGAGAGATTTTAAGAAGTAAATAAACTGTCGATTTCCTTAATTTAGAGCTACAAAAAAGAGTTGAAAGATGCCTACGCTACGCAGGGCATACCTTCATTCGGGGCCGTCTATCAGCGTTGACTTTTCTGACTTGGTAACGGATTTTCTTGGAGAAAAGGCGCGTTCTACGCTTTTCCTTGTACCGCTGAACGCTCGCTTCTCTAAGACCACCGCTTTCAGTGAACAGATCTATCTTAGCCAACCTTGCCTGCCAAAATCAACCCCCTTCAATTATTAAAGCATTTAACAAATGTCACATAATCAATTTCAACAAATATTCAACTCTCAATCATAAATAAATTTACAAGACCACTTAGATTAATCAAATTACGTTAAAACCTTACTCAAGAAAAGAAGTGGTCAATAGTTCTTTTTATAAAAGGTGTGTTATTAAGAAATGTGTACTAGTTCGAGCATGGATACTAGTTCACACTCGTTCCACCCCACTCTGCTCCGTTTAACCTGTTACGTAAACAATAATTATTATAATAAACTATTATTTATTCATAATACACATATTTTAATTATAATATTTTCATATAAATATTATTAACTTTTATTATTAATTTTTTTAATTTAAAGTAAAATTTCATGCCTTTTTTGGAGATATAAATTATGTGAGTAAAATGAATTTAAAATAAATACGGAGATCCAAGTGGGTGATGGAACGGGAGTGCATTTTAGATAATATCCGATGAAATGAGAGTGGATTTCAATGTTGTATCCGGGATGGATGATGGAGCGAGCATGGATATAAAAATTTTGGATGGAAATGAACATGAAGGTAGCCCACCCCACTCCATTGCCATGCCTAACCATTACCGATGTTTAACACCCAACAAAATATTTTAAAGCTGGGAATTAACTGAAAAAATCAATACTCCTCCAAAACTGGGACACTAATATTCCCAGTATGAAAAATATTTACGGGGTAATACTCCTCGCAATCATTCCTTTTATTAGTTTACAAACAGGCACGTGGCTGCCAAAAAGTAGGCCCAAGCAATGAGAAAGAAAAAATTACTCCATACCCGTCTCTTGAAAGACGATCTTTCCATAAGTAATGGAAAAATCGAGGTTTAAAGTGTAAATTAGAAGAAATTAAGATAAAATTTTCGGGTTGTATGAACCGGATTATAAATTTTATAACTACTACACGTTGCATAATAAAACTTTAATATTGCAACAAATATCTTTTACTTTTTATTATTATAATTAAACTCCGTCTTTCCATAAGCATGTGGAAAGACCGTCTTTCCCAAGACTTTGCCTAAGATGAATCTAACAAGATTTTACATGATATTTTTATTATATAGATTAATATATATTTACAGTCAAAGTTTTTAAATTTGACTTTGAAAAAATAAAGTGGCCAATTCTGTTGGGATGGAGGGAGTATAATTCAATCTCGATATATTTATTGAATGACTTTTTTTCCCAACACATTATCATTTTTAAATGCAAATATCAGGCAAATTGTAATAAAAGCAATTGATTCCAAGCTACATAAATAAACGACAAATATTCAACCAAGAAAACGACCCGGCACTACTTTCCATTTTCCAAATTGTTAGGCCCGCATTACATGATGAGAAAAAAGAAATACGTGTGAATATTTTCATCTCAACTTCTTATATAATTATTAAATCCAATTCCCCTATCCCGTCTTCGAAACACAAATTTAAGAAAATTTAAAATGAAAATAATAAAAATGTATCTTTAAGAAATTTGAAAATAAATTATGAGATGATGTAAATGAGAAAGTGTTGGTAAATAAGAGAACGGAGTAATTTGCTTTACTGGGATGGAGAAATAATGGCAGTGAAAGATAGATATTTTTAGTTACCCACATTGGTGGTGACTCAATATATAAGATCACGAGTCACCTCTACATATTATAAATTAGTTTTATAATATGATATCAAAACTCACGTTTGTGCTATGCTTAGTACCGCTGCATGTGAAAAAGTGTGTTAGTGTCCCACAACGATGATGACTCGACAAATAGGAGGCCATAGTAGAAATAATCACACAACTTTATACGAAAGTATCCCATCATAAAGATTCAAGAAGAAGAAGAATGTGCATGATTTCACCATACCTATTTATATTTAAAAGAAAGAAGAAGAAGAAAAGCTTCAAGTGCTTTTCAAAAAGTGTGGGGTTTTTCCTTCTTTATTCATCGTGTGATCCTTTTCAGACTATCTAATGATTTTATTTTCTAAATTGTTGCTAGCTACCACGCATAACCACATTCAACTATGCATAAAATGTAAGAGCAAATAGTTTCCTTCTCCTTAATTGCAAGTTACCTCGGGATGAACTTAGTGAAGCAGTAAGTATCACTACCCCTGTTTTCCAAATTTTGGCAACTTACCATATTCGTGTATTTAGTTAAAATTGACACTTTTTTTCTAATGATAAAAAGTGAATTTTTTCACCTATTCATTGAACTTTTTACCAGCTACATTCAATTCTCTTCATATATTTCAACTTAAAAAAATAACATCATTTAAAACTATGGTGTCAAACATATCGAAACGGAGGGAGCAGTAAATTTAAAATTAGATTGAATTGTTGGATGAGATGAGCTTGAATCACACCATCGTTTGGTAGGAAGTACATGCATCGTGAATAGCTTGTTTTGGACAAACCCAAAAAGTCAAGTGGTTAAGAAATTGAATGACACGCTCGATTTGAAAACAAGGTAGGAGAAATGTGTACACGGGAGAAATGTGTACACGGTGGAAATTAGGTTAGCAGGGCTGTTTTTTAAGCCGTGATTATAAATAAAAAGTAGGAGGAGTCATCTTCAATTTTTCCTACAAAAAAGTATCATCTATTTCAAAAATAAATTCCCCTCATGGTATAATTTACCCTCATATTAAATATTAAAAATAACTTAAGTAAATCAGTTTATAATAACCACCAAACACACGTGAAACACCAGTATTGAAATATAAAATCCCTTACAACTACTCCGTCAGTCCCAATTGAAATTGCACTATTATTTTTTGACACAGTTCTCTATTAAAGTTTGACCGCATATTTGAATAGATATGTGAACAGCAATATTATCGTATGTGATATTCTTCAATTCGTTGTAACAACTAGATTCTAAATATCAACTTTTTATTTGTCGTCAACTTTTTATTAACGGTTAAACATGTTTCCTAAACAGAGTGCTTGTAATTGCAGTGTAATTTCAACTAGGACAGGGAGTAGTTTTTAGCTAAATTTTGATTTTAACTTCTTATTTGGTTGAATAAAATGTAGTAAAGTGTTTCATTTCAATATTTTGTCAAAATGAAAATGCTAAGAAGCTAAAAACTACATTTTATACAGTTAAACAATCATTCAGCACATTCGAAAAATTAGACCGTTAGCATAAACAACAATGAAACGACTAATCAATCCAGTTAAATTACTCATTCAACGCCAAATACAACAACCGAGGTTAGTAAGAAAAAAAAATTACTACACAAGCAGACATTTAGACTCCTTTAAAAATAAATAAATCAACACGATGGTGATAAAAAAAAAAACTCACAATTCAAGTTTCTTACCACCATGTTCACACCTACCCCTATCCCCCACCACCACCACCACCAATAACACAGGCCAAGTCGGTAAAGAAGAGAGCACAAAATAAAAGGAAATTCAAGAAAAAGACAAACCTCCGTTGAGCCAGAGAACAAGAGGCTTGTCGGCGGCGCCACCGGCCGCCTCAAAGAACCAGTAAAACAGAGCCTTCTCATCACCTTCCCGGACTTTCACATATCCGGCGTACTGCTCAAAGCCGACATTCCCCGCCGGTTGCCCCGGCAAACGCACCACTCTATCCGCGTCTCTTTCTTTTTGCCTTTGCATATCATCCGACCCTTTTCCTCCTCCCACCGCCGGCGGTGATAATGAGAGCCCGATGACCACCCAAGTAGACACCAGGATGTAGAGGAAATCAGCCATGACTGAGAATGCTGAAGCTTGGAAGCAAGAGTAGTTAAATTCCTTTGTTAAGTGAAGAGGTAGTAGTAGATATGATGAGACACACTATCTAGTACATTCCGTATATATACACACACCACCTTCGAGAGATGCTTCTCAACTTTGTAAGAACTAAATTATACCGTCCTTTCGAAAAAATAATAAAGTATTCCCTTTTGGCCTCTTCCATAATTTCAATAATGCATTTTCATTTTTCTTTTTAAGACAAAAGTGCTTATATGACCCTACCTAATTCATGTAAGTGTAAATATAATCTTTTGATAATTGAAAGTACAAATATAACCCTAAATAGTAAGTATAAGTGCAAATGTACTCATTCCAGTAGATTTAGGCTAGAATTAAGTGAAACAAGCTATTTTACCCCTCTGATAAAATAAAAATATTTTTAAAAATATGAAATGTCTATAATGCCCCTAAACCATAATATGTCTTACCCTTTCTTTCCTTCTCTTCTGTTTCCTTCCCTTTCTTTCCTTCTCCTCCGCTCTTTCCTTCTCCTCCCGCCGTTTCAAAAATATTTCCCTATCGCTACGGCGGCGGGGCAATGGGGAGATAATGCGAAGAGCGGAGGAAAAGGTGGCGGTGGAAGTGGCGCACTCTTCGGAGGAGGAGGTGGATGAGTTCTTCTGGATCCTGCGGAGGATGAACACTGACGACGGAGAACGATAATCGGAGGTTGAAGGTGTCGGGGGTGGGGGTAAGCCGCCCAGCAGCGTCAGCGGCTAATCTAGTTTGAATCTGAACGTGGTTCCCAAGATGAAGCCTTGGCGCCGATTATAACCCGTGGGTATCCAACTATCGCGGTGCACGTTAGACGATGATAATTAGGGAAAACGGTGGTGGAAGTGGGGATCAGAGTTACAAGGTGGCGCCGACGCTAAGTGGTGACGATGGTTTCAAGCTAGGCAGTGAGCGATGGTGGAGATGGGCGTTTGTGGCAGGGGAGGTGGTGGTTTGTGGCGGGAGAGATGGTGGTCATGGGTTGTGGTGGCCGGAGGTGACGGTGGAGATGGGTTGTGGTGACCAATGGTTGGGGTGAGAATGGTATGAAGGAGAAGAAGAAAATGGGTAGTATGGGAAATGAATTTTCAGCTTTGCCCTAAAGGGCATTTCGCTCATTTACAGTCGGTCAATGGCAAAAAATATCCAGTCAATGTCAGAATATAGTTTATATTTTCACTTATGTAAAGTAGTTAGTGTTAGTTTTGTATTTCAAATTATCTCAGGATTATATGTGCACTTACTGAAATATATAAGGTTATATTTGTACATGTCTCTTCTTTTAATCTTATGATACTACTTCCTCTATCCCTTCTATTTCTGCACACTTTCCTTTTTAAATTGTGTCAAATATACTACAAGATAAAGATACCCTTAAAATAATTAAAAATTACTCACAAAACCTCATCTATCCTCACTACTTCTCACAAAACTGCCCGCCTTCCTATTCTCAATCTCACTAGTGGAGAGTTGCTTATTAAAGACACCATTAGAAGGTGGTTCCGCAAGAAAACTGAGGAACCTCTTTCCTAAGGATGTTCCAAACTTGGAAGCCGTCTTTTGGCTCGTTCGGTTCAATTTAAAAGCGGTTTAACCAGCATAGAAGATGGTTATTGATAATTTGTTCGATTACCTCCTTTAATTGACCTTAAACAAAGGCGGTTATGCCAAACCGCTTTTGATGTTATTATCTTCCAAACTTGGAAGCTTTGTTACGTATCGTAAATATAGTGTTGGGTCGAGTCGATGGGACAAATGGTTGTTCCGAGTTTGGATTTCAATTCAGGCATCATTTTGAAGTACATAGCTTCAATCGGACCCGAGTTCCGAGTTTGGAAGCACATAAGCGGGGTCAACATGTTTTGAAATTGGTTTCTGAGTTCAGAACCCTCATTTCCTTTAAAGGCCTAAATGAATCTATTTTCAATCCAAAAAAGGAAACGGGTGCCTCTCTTACATATAGATGAAGAAGTGAATTACAATATTAGAGCAAAAAATTTGTCATTGGTATAGGTATGTTTTAATTTGTTCCATTCATTTCTTCGGTGTTTGAAACAAGGTTATTTTTTTTAAAATACACAATATATGAACGAGTATTTCTATAAATTACATAAGTTGAATTAGTTTTTTCTTGTATGTAAATGTGCGTTGGTCGTTCATGGATTGAGTTATAATTGACTTATAGGAAAATGGATCGATATGAACTCATCGGTAAGGATCTTAGAAAATCTCCCAATTATATGCCCTTGGTAGAATCTTTCGTCTCGTTAGCTTTTGAACATGCTTCTAAAAATGGTTCGGTCCATGCACGACGCCCGTGTAAGGATTTTAAAAATAATGCGTATTTAGGGAGGTTGCGGGAACATCTAATAAATATAAGGTTTCAAACTATCTACACTATTTGGATTTGGCATGGGGAAGTTGAGGGAATGTCTCGTAACATTGAAGTGGATAAGAAGAATGTGGGGATGATTTAGATGCCAACGATGAACTTGATGCAATGGTGGATGATGCTGCTAAAGGCTTTGCGGGTAAACCCGAGATACTTCAAGCTTTACATGATGAAAAGAAGACGCCATTGTATCATGGTTCAAAACAATCCCTTTTGAGTTCCACTCTGCGGATAATGAATTTGAAGGCAAATTTTGGATAGATCGACAAGTTGATGAATGAAACTCTCGAATTGATACGGGATTGCTTACCAAAGGTAATCTCATGCCTGACAAGTTGTATCCACAAAAATAATTCTATGTCTTATGGGATTAGAATTATAAACGATACATGCATGCCTGAATTATTGTATGTTATATGGGGGGGAGGTTGATAGAGATCGCAATACACGTCGTGTATGTGGGGAGTCTAGGCACAAGTTGAAGACGGGTGGGATTGCGGAGGGGGAAAAAGTGGTGTTGGAATCGAAGAAAAAAAATGGCTAAAGTGTTATGGTATCTCCCTATTATTTGCCGATTGAAGAAGTTATTTTTGTGTGAAGATGACGCAAAAATTGTTGCATTGGCAATGCCAAGAGGGATTGGCCCGCCGATAACGTTATTAGACTACATCGGATGGCAAGCAATGAAAGAAATTCAATGAATATTATCTTGAATTTGGCTCTGAACACTGGAATTTGAGGTTAGGGTTGTCGACTGAGGGAATGAATTCATTTGGTAATATGAGTAGCACTCATATTTCATAGCCTGTTATGTTGGTGATCTACAATATCCCATCGTGGTTAACAATTAAACGTAAGTATGTATTATTATTTACGATGATATCAGGGCCAAAGCAACCCGGTAATAATATAGATGTTTACCTTGCTCCTCTCGTGGACGATTTACTGACTTTATTTAAGAATTGTGTGTGAACGTTTGATGGGAGCGTGGGTGAATTTTTCCAATTAAAAGCTCTTTTATTTAGCACTATCAACAATATCCCCGCGTACGAGAATTTGTTAGGGATCTCGATAAAAGGTCACCTTGCTTGTCCTGTGTGTGAGAGTGATGCTCATTTTTGTCAATTGAAGCACGGTTATAAGACCATTTATCAGGTTTATAGGAGGTGCACCCATGGAGATCAGCAAAGAAAATGGTTCAATGGGGAAGTGGAGGTGAGGGTGGCACTTGTACCATTGAATGGTTCCTAAGTATTTGAAAAAGTGAACATTTGCCCAGTGACTTTGAGAAAAAGGAGCCAAAACCTTATGTTGAAAGTAGTTGGAAGAAATGCTCTATTTTTTAGACTACAATACTGGAAGCATTTGGACATTTGACATTGTCTAGATGCGATGCATATTGAGATGAACGTCTGTGATTATTTGGTTGGGATGTTGATGAATACCCCTGGAAAAACCAAGGATGGACTGAAGGCTCAGATAGACTTAGGTAAGATGGATATTAGGGAGAAATTAGCGCCTATTCGTAATGGTGATGAATGTTACTTGCCCCCGCCTGCTATTCTATGTCTCAGTCAGAGAAGAAAACATATTGTGAAACTCTCGGTAGTGTGAAGGTGCTTGGTACTTATTCATCCAACTTAAGTACGTGTGTGTCTGTTGTGGAATTGAAGTTGGTTGGGTTGAAGTCACATGATTGACACAACCTAATGCAGAAATTCAATGTCATTGCCATTCGTTCGTCATTGCATTCGCATGTTAGGCTTTGTTTCAAAAAGCTTTGTTTTTTCTTCAAGTCCATATGTTCGAAAAGAATAAGCATTTCGAGGCTAAATAGGTTGCAAACCGTGATTGATGAAGTTCTTTGCCGCATGGAAATGTACTTCCCCCTTCATTCTTTGACATCATGGTTCACTTAATTGTTCATTTGGTGCGGGAGATAAAATCGTGTGGCCTTTTTTTCTTGATATGGATGAAACCGTTTGAGAGGTACATGAAGATATTTAAGCATTTTGTAAAAAATTGTATAGGCCGATGCAAGTATTGTGCAACTTTATGTTTCCGAGGAAACAATCAAGTTGGGTACTGAATATTTGAAAGAGGTCGATTCTGTGAGGATTCATAATTCCAGACATGAAGGGAGGTTGTATGAGCAAGGGGTTAGACAGGGCAAGCCCTTTAGTCTAAGAGCGGAAGATTTATTCGCTACTCATCTTTATGTTCTTCGCAACCATGAAGATGTTGTCTCATATATTGAGATTCACATGGATGAAATTCGATTTGAACACCAATATTTCAATGAAGCTCAAGTACTTCAATTGCACACTAAGACCTTCGCAGCATGGCTTTTGGATCACGTAGCCGCCAGAGAGCATTCGAAAAAAGTGAAATGGTTGGCTCGTGGACTTCTGGGAATCATACTTAGTTATGGAGGGTACGACATCAATGGCTTCACATTTTCCACCAAATCAATGGATGATAACGGTTTCCCAAAACAGTGGAGTCTCACTGTTTTCAAAAGCTTTGCACGTTGGTAGTGGCGGCAATAACAATTTTATGTATGCCCAACAATGTTATTTCGGAACTATTTGTGACATTTTGGATATTTACTATATAACTATGTGAATCCCTGTTTTTAAATGCAATGGGTAGATATTAACAGTGGGTAGCAAACCGAGGAGTTAGGATTCACCCTCGTTGATAGAAGTCGCGTTGGTTTGAGGGAAAATTTGCTCATACTTGCTTTGCAAGTGCATCGGGTTTTTTTTATATAAGATATCATGTTGATCATCGATGGGAGATTGTTGTTGAAGGAAAAGGGCTTTTGTCCAGGAAAATGATGTGGAGGAAATTACAGGTTTTGGTTAATGCACGTTAATCGGTGGAACGAATGATTTTTTTGCTCGAAGAGGATGACCGGAGTTTGCAGAGCTTTATTGGGCTAAATGACCACAATAAAGGAATTTGAGTGGACATTCGGGGTAAGTTCAACCGTAAAAAAAAGAAAGCAAAGAATGGAAAGAAAGCACTTAAGAAAAAGAAGCATGGGTATTTAGCATTTTGTAATAGGGCAGGAGAATTTGTGTTTTTTAAAATTTTGACCATAGGTTGGGACGGATTTTCGAGTTTGGAACCCTATCCTCCCTTTTTCACTTTTAAAAAATTAACATATTTGAAAAGTTGGTCAATGCACACTTGACCAAAATGGACAATAATTTAATTGTAATATATATATATATATGAATATAGTAATCGTTCACATAGAAAGTAGTCAAATTAAAGGGTAGGATCACAATCTTATATAAGACACATAAGATAGAAAGTATTAAATTGTTGACACATTCAATTACAATCCAAAAGATTCAAATTCAGAGAACAATTTCACTATTCAAGATCATTCCAAATCATTGCCCAGATCACCCGTCGAAGTTGAGCGATGGAGACACGGCCTAGAGGTCGGCACAAGATGTCACTCGTATGCTCATTGTCTTTTTTTCCAATCTTCAAATCTTTTCCTTCATGGTAGAGAGCTCCTTTCGCACCCACAGGTAACAATCTTTGAACCCCTTGAAGTAGGCCTTCTCCAAATTTAAAGTAACACAAAAATATGTTTAAATGAAATTAAAATTAAATGTAAGTACAAAGTTGTTCACTTAATAAGAATTTCTCTTACCTTCGTCAATCCTCGGCCGCTTGCTTGTCTCCACCCCGGAAATGGCTTTGTGGCACCATTTGTGGTCGATCAACACCCACTTCTTCTTTTGTAAGTAGGTATTGTCGAAATACTTCGGAGTTTTTTCCTCTTCATTCAAAATCAACCCTTCCACATTCTTCAAGTTGAGCGTAATCAAATTTCCACATGGGAGACTTTTCACAATCGTTTTTGAAGTCGCTACCCACAACATATGGTTAAAATAGTGGATCTAGGGTTTATCTTTCTACCCTCGATTATATAGTAGAACAACATTAAGGTTGTGTAGGTGGGTTCGGCTATGTGACCGGCTGTGGGCACTAAAGTCCTAGCAATTATTTCGTAGACAATTCGTCAGCCAATGGTCAAATGTGTTAGACAAAAAGTCTACAACTTTCCAAAATCTAATGCATTTCGTTGAAAATACCTCACACTACACTCAATGGGATCAATAAAGGGGGGATAAACATCATGCAAGGGCCATTTTTCCCAACTTTAAATATCATTTAACAGACCATCATTATCTTTAGCATAAACATTCTCTGGGTGGGTGAAGATACAGACATTCTAACAATTTATTCAAAGCCCATGGGATAATCACGATATCGAAACCCCCAACCCAAGTAGAGTAATATCCATTGGAAACCTCACGTAAGTAAATATATAATTGACACACCTCATCGAAATAAGACAGTACATTACAACATAACAATTGTTCAATGTGTTGGTCTTCAAATTTCGTTAAAGGGTCAGCTAATCCAATGACTAGGTATTCATTGAAATCTAATATGTAACAATCAAGTAATTTTCCATTGTCTCTCAAAGCATTGTGATTATTTTAAGTAATTAGAGAAATAAATTTAGCCATATCATACTCAGGATTGTGCCCTGTGGATCGAGACCTAGAAACCTTAGATGCTCCACCTTTAGCCATACTTTTCCCAGACCTTTGTTGCAAAAAATATGTGGGGATGGAAGGAAGGATTTGCGAGACTATAAGAGAGCTAGGGTTTTGCTCAGTTTGGGGCTGATTTGAATGAACCCACAATTGGGATTTTTTTTTATAGTCTAATGGTTATTCCGAGTTTTGAATGTAATCGGTTTAATTATAACAAAGTGCCGATTTACATTTGAAAAACCTGAACCCAAAGACGACTCTTAAATAAAAGACCCTATCTATTTTCGATTTGGGAAATAGTTTTGAGTGTAAAAAAACAAGAAGTTTTCGACCCGAGATTGGCCGGAAATAGCAGCCGAGGTCGGAAGGTAGGTTTCCGATGTCAGAAAGTTAGTCAGGCATTTAGGTCAAATTTAGCCGATCAACCTTCCGAGTCTAGAAGGTTGTCCTGTCCAAATTGGTGACCTGGCTGGTCACCTTCCGGACTTGGAAGTTGCTCTAGACCTTTGGTCATCTACTAACATATGACCTCTTCAATCTCTACTAATTTTAAATGATTCAAAATCCATTATTGTGCAATGAATTGTAATGATAGTTGCTTTAATAGATAAAATAATGCCGAAAGAGCTAAAAATCAATCCAGTTAATACAATCATATTAATATCTTGGTTATAACAAGGAAATTAGGAAATATTAGTACATAAATGTTCAAATAACACAATTCAAAGTAATACTCCATCAAATATTTGATCACCAAAAAAAATTAAATTCCATAAACTCTAGTTTTTTTTCCAAACATAGCATCAATGTCTTTCTCGGCATTATCTTCATTATCCCCACCATCTTCCCCAGACCCATCATTGTCTTCGTCATTGTCAGAGAACATTGGCTCGAAATTGGAAGGCTCGTCATCTTTGCTCAATTCAAGCTGCAAACCTTTGCTTTCAATAAAGCGAGCATGTCGGGCTTCTTATGATGTCAACACCTCATGAGTGGAAGCAACGTTATCACAGATGCAACCGAAGTATCTAGATAAAATTTTTTCTGACCAACTTCGGCACCTTTAAAATATAATATGTAAATGTCAATGTATCAAAATAAGGTTAGCAGAAAAAAATATTGTATACGAATAAAGATTTAACTTACATGAACTCGACGCCTCGGCTTTATCTTGGGCCGATTATCATGATCTCTTTGTACATTTTGCCACCTGTCCGGGGTTAGGCCGATGAGCCCACTTGTTGTCAAAGATCAACTGTAGCTGCTTATGCTAGAACCAACCCCGATCATAAAACTCCAATCTCATCGGTCGATGTGCAGGCTATACTATGGATTCCTTGATCAAAGCAGTTGTTAATCCACCGTACGGGAGATCCTTCTTCTTGGTCCTCGCAGCCTTCAACATACTAGAGATGATAGTGTATTCCGAGTTTATCTTAACGCCTTCCAATGTGTAATAGAAGAGCATCAAGTTCCCTATCGTTGGCTCACTAGTGGGCCCTCCAGTAGGCAAAACGTATAGGCAAACCCACTCATAAATTAATCTTTGTTCTACAATAAAAATGCCAACATTATAGCATTCATCTTGACCATATGTATCCCCAGTCTTGTGGAAGTACTTCCTTGTCATTGCTATAGGACATAATGGGGTAGCTTCTGTCACGCCTGACCAACTTTGTTGATGATATATATCTAATGGACCTAGGGGATCGTTGGGCCTCAATGCATCCAAATCAAGATAGGGGCAACCTAAGACTTTGTTAACCGTGTACTTTTTCACCGAAAATATTTTCCCATTAACCGTGTGACATCACGGTCATTAGCACTCTAAATTTGCGTAGAATTGAATTACCTCGTCAATGTATACATTCTTCTCCAAATACAGCAATATGTCTAAGTGTTGATCTTTAAAAGGCTTAAGTAGGTAACCTAAGCAAAATCCTCAACCTCTCTAACCCTAATCACCTTAGTATTAGTACACTTTCTACGGCAGAAATCAACATACCTCTGATTAGCGGTTTTGTTGAAGAATTTCTCTGATGGGTGGTCCTCAATGAAGGGGTGATGTCTTCGGTCACTAGCTTTCCAAATACTTCCCCTTTGCCTCCCTATTGCAGGTTAAATTTGATTATAGAGTGGATTTGAAATTGAGGTTTTTAGGGTGTTTTTGCCTCTTCTGAATTTGGGGTTGAACAGATTGATTGTTTTTGAATACTTAGCCATGTTCCGAACTCGAAACCCCGTCCTAGGTTTTAAGTAACTAACCCAATCCTATTCCAATTTCGGATAGAGTGTCTGAACTCGGAAATTATGTTTGTCGCAAAAAATATATATTTAAGAGGGTTTTCAAGCAACCAAGGTATGCATAAACTAGTGCCTCGACTCTTCATTTAACTATTTAAACAATGTCTAATCCATGGGTATTTTATAGAGCAAAGTTTGATCAAAGAAAAAGGAAAATTGGGTGGGAATTCTCTCAAATCCAAACTCACCCTCTTTGGATGATAAGGTTAGTTTGTGTTCTTCATACTAAAAAATCAGGGTTAGAGTTGCATGCATGTGTAATTTAGTGGGGTTTAGGATTAGATTTCATCAAGTTCGATATAATGTTACATTTTATTGGAAATATAGCATTTAATGGGTAATATCTTGTTATTAACTTGAGTTATTTATTTATTGATGTAAACTTACCTTTTCTATTAGACTTAATGGTAATTTACAAAATGTGTATATATATGTAGGATAGAAAAGTAAAAAAAATACACTGTGAATGTCCTATATGTTCTTGAAATGGCAATCCCATTACATCAGAATATGATAGTAATGATGAAGATGGATCTGAAAAGGTCGAAATTGTAAAGACTCATGGTAAAACATTAGAATTTAGGATAGATAAAAAAGAGTTAACATTATCAGTCTTTAATAAGTCAGGCAAGTGTTTGTCGGAAGAACGTGCTACATGGTCTAGTAGGGTAGGGAAGGTAGGTAGAACTACGGTTGATATAAAGCAAGAGAGTTGGAATGATGTTCTGAAAGATTAAAAAGACACCCTATGGACGGAGTGTATAGTTTGTTCATGCAGATTAACTCTTTATGTTTCACACAGAGGTTTTAATAATCTTTGAAGAGGCTATTTGATAATTATACACAGGGCATGGAAGACTACGAAATAAGGCGATGGCGATGATGTCCAAGAGTTGGCGCAAACACAATATACGTTGTCAAGGGATTACATTTTTCGGATAAAAAGAAGATCACTCACTGTTAACTTACATGCACATTGAACCAGAGAGTTGGAGATTCACAAGAGGGTTTTGGAGAATGACATAAATGTGCGTTCAATTTTGGGCTATTTATAGTGAAATTAGATTACTTTGTGAAATAGTTGTGAAACATATATTTATCACTGAGGACTAACTTATCTAATAACTTAACGTAGGGAACTAGGGAGGACAAACAACGTATTTCCAAATTGAACCTAATTCCTTATTGATTGAGTCAGGTGGCTGTAGTTTGGCCGCACTCGGTTTAGTGCCGGAACATTTCGAAAAGGATGTTCAAAGTGTAATCGGGGGGGGGGGGGGGTGACAGAGGAGAAGGCTAGGTCGATGGCAACACCAATTAATATGTATGACATTGAGCGGTGTGATTTATTCCTCAAAATTTAAGAAGCCGGAAGAATTGGAACTCGCGGAACGTGTGGTAAATCCTTAGGGTTTGTTTCCTATTCAATCAATAATCCCATAAATATATACTAGCATTAGTTTCTTTGTGAACGTAGGCTAAGGTGAAGAAAGATCAAATTGATAGGCAATTCATTCCAACAGGGAAGCACGACATCCTTTGTGAGGCAATGCGAAAATCCGACCACCCAGGCCGTGCTAGGGGTGTGGGTCTATTTTTTTCACAACAACAAGTGTTTGGAATCACATGATACTTTGAACGAGCAAAACCATCAAGAATCCACACGTTTCAAAGGGAATAATTTATTCGGGATAAGCGGATAGAGCAATGGGACATCATAGTTCTTAATTTAATCAAACACACTAGACTTGACCAGCAGGAAAATTTGGAGGATTTGACACCCGATTGGACTCCTCCATCAAGTGAACCCCGTCATTCTCTGGAAGAAATGGAGGTTAGCCATGACCCTATTATTCCAAATCAACCACTTGAGGTCAACAATCTCGACAAGGCCATCCTAGCAATGGGGACAAAGGTTAGAAATGTAATTGTCTATCCCTACTTACCATTTCAATGATATCATCTTATATTCAAGCTAGTATTTTGATTTAGACATCAAGTTTGTGTGAATTATACATTGATCAAAGCATGGGGTAGACCACTACATGTAGCCGATGAAATTTTATACGAGTCAATGAGACATCATCACTCCGTTCCGATTAGGGATGGTATTTGAAGAGTATCATTGGAGCATCCGGTAAAACCTAATGCCCTCTTGCCTATTTTAGATGGCGAATACAAGCGAGTAGGACCCTCTCAAGGAAGATTTCTTTTGTGGTCTCATTGTCTCATTTATGTTGATCCTATAAAGGATCGACATTTGAAAGTCACCCCAGCCACAACACCAAAAAAAGTGCGAACAACCCCCAAGAAGGTTAAGCTTCTGACTGCACCGCCACAAATCATAAACGCAACTCAACATATTCATTTTTGGGAAATTAATGTGTATTTGGTTTGAAGCGAGAATTCTTCGCACTGCAGAGTAATTTTGATAACCTTTGGAAATGTGACTAGGTTAGCCAATTGTTAATGTCATTCTACCTACTGTGAGTATTATATTCATTGATTGACATTTTGTATCCAATTTTCCAAACATTTATGCTATTACACTAAGCTGAATTTCATTGTGAAGGTACATGTTTCTTCACGAACAAAAGGACAAGGGTTGGATGGGATATTTGTGTCCAGTGATGACTCAAGAAATTGGATTTAAAGAGAAAGAGAAGATCGACTACATATGCAAGAGTGTAGGACATACGGATAAGAAATTGTTCGTTGTGCCATACATTGAGAGGTGACGGTTATGTTCAGTTAGTTTATTAATATCATTTAAGTAAAGTATAAAGGTACATAAACTTTCATGTGAAAGGAACATTGACGATTATTTTTTATTGTCCTCGCAAACAAGCACGTGTACTAGATGGATCCACCTCACTTTCAACCTTCCGAGACATTTATGAAAATTCTATCTTCAGAAATGAATGACCCTATCAACCAAAGTGACACAACTTTAGCCGTAGTCGATTTCAAACTCTTTGTTTTGTTTGTGATACTTTAAATATACTCCCTCCGATTTTTTAACATTGGCACACTTTCCTTTTTGGGATGATTTTTTAACATTGGCACACTTCCTTTTTTGGTAAATTCTAGGTTGTTTTCATCCACTCAATTTACTTTTTACTCTTTCAATGAATTCTCAACCACTAATTCTATCTTCCTAAATTCTTGTGCAAAAACAAGTGTGACAATGTTAAAGAACCAGAGGGAGTATGTTATTTGGTTTTTCATAATCTATTGGTATATATCAGTATAAAAAATAAGCACAAACATGGGAATACAGATATTACGTAATGTTGTATGCAGTGAATGACGTTCAAGAAGTACAATCGGATTACATAGATATTGAAAAAGTAAGTATAAAGTTGTTTTTAAAACCAATTTAAGTAACAAATTTCAAATTTTATATAACATTTTCCCAATGTTTCGCATCTCAAATACACAGATTTTCCCAAGCATAATCAAGCCCTATTCAAAAGTTGGCATCGACAACGTGGTATAGTACGAGCACATATTTGGTAAATATTTAAGATTTGAATTGTAAGGAATAGAATCCCTAGGGATAACTACTCCTATCTATAGATTAATGCTTACTTAGTTTTAATAAAAAGATTTTTGTTAGGTTGTATAATCATGTCTTGTATTTTGACGCATTGTGAATCTGTACATAGTGTCTGGTGGATGTCAGGCTAATGTATGAAATGCAGTTTTTACCATAACCCTCGATCACATACCAATTTTAGAACAACAATTGGCTTTTCATTGCGTCTTTGACCTGAAGAGCCAGCCATGTATTCTATGTTTGGAAGCAAATACCTGAACACACTTCCGGACTCGGAAACGAGATCGAAAAACACATTTTCCTTCACGCTTTTGGACAGAACGAGAATAAAATAAACACCCGATGCACGAACCTACTTAAAAGCCACAACCCATGCCACATTTTTTCCGAGTTTGGAATGTGTTTCTGAGTTCAAAATCCACCACGGAGTCGAGGCACAACAGACTAGTTCCAAGTTGGAACTTCAAGAAGGCATGTCATTCCCTCATCATTTTCAAGTCCAGGACATTGTTTCAAGTTCAAAATCAACCACGAAGCCCAGGCACAACAGAGTGCTTCCAAATCGAAACTTGACGAAAGACCAACCAGCCCCCTCCCCCCATAGCTTCCGGGTTTGGAAGCGTTTAAAGGCGGTTCTATTTTCTTTTTAAAGGCGGTTTAAAACCGCCTTCTTCGGGGTTTTATTATAGGTGGTTCTCGGAACCGCCTTTGATCATTGGTGATCAAAGACAGGACCAGATGAGGCACTTTTAAAGTGTCTTCTCTGGTTCGATAGAACCACCTTTAATCCTCCATTTCCCACACTAGTGTCTTCATTTTCTCGCTCACATCTTCCTCTCTTTCCCTACCCACTTTCTAACATTGTACCATCAGTGGATCTGCCGTGTCGCTGATCAAATATGTGTTGTTGATTTGGGAAAATGCAATTGCGACACCTCAGGCTCGGGGTTGGGGTCGGGGTCGTGCCGCCCGGGAGAGGGAGATTTGGGTTTAGGGGTGATGTGCAGATCCGGTGAGGTTTCCCAGAGCTTTTCAGCTCCGATTAGCATTGAACAGCTTCAGTAAAGTGATGTTGGTGGTGCCAGTTTAGCGGTAAAGGAGGCGGATGCTACTAGAGCTGAAGGAGGTGGTGGTTCAGAAGCATAGCTGAGGGTATTTCAGACTTTTTCAATCATTAAAAAAACTCTAGAGAAAGTATTGGGAAGAGGGAGTACTCTTATTGGAGGAAAAAATAAATATCCTATATACTCCATTCGTCCCCCATAAGTGTCCTACTTCTTTTTAAACTAATCATAGATAATTAAAAGTTCAATCTTTTAAATTACATTTAATAAAAAATTATAAAATAGATATTTTAAGAATATATGTTACGATGAATATATTAAAATGTCACATGACAATATTCATATATATATATATGTGATTTTTTACAATCTAAGCAGTATCAACTTTATTAATGAATAGTGAAATATGAAACAAACAGAGGGACATAAGGAGTGGTGGTGACTGGTTGTTGCATTATATTGATTGGTTGTATTAATGATATTTGTGTTAACTGTTATAAGTCATTTCTGCATAGTATGATTAAGTTTTTTCTCTGAATTTCTTGATTATTTCAATAGTGTACTGTGTGGAGGTGATTCATGACCATCTATATTGAGTTATAAATTAGTTCATGATGTGGCTGACTCCTTCTAAATAGTGATAGTGCTCATAATTGGTTCGTGCGAGATCAACACTCGCTTGGTATCTGCAATAAGTCCTTAGATTGATTATGAGGATAAGGCTCTGATGCCTAAGATAGTACTCTGATATATAATGTGATTATTTGAAGGTAGAATACCTGATGTCACCATGTTTTGTCTTATTTATATATAGTGTCTACGAGATGTGGGATTGTGACCTGATTATCTTAGTCTTGCCTTTGAATAGTGATTCCACTATATTCACAGCGCATCTAATTGTGAAGCATCGTGGCCTCCACAACAAATAGGGCATCCTCTATATCCACGATGCATCCTATTGTGAAGCGTTGTAGCCTTGAAAATGGATAGTGCTTTTTGCTATATTCGCGGCATGGCTTAAAGTGGAGCGAACCGCCCCACTTTCCATGATTGTTTGTTTGAGTCGTTAGCAAAGCAATTTGGGCGTGCCCTTTTTTTCACTATCTTACTAAGTCTAATTAAGTGGATTAGTATGTGTTTAGGTTATATATACACCATAAGTGATGTAGCGGAAGATAGTGACGAAGATCCAACCTATTTATTTTCACAGGAATATCTAAGAAAGAACTTTCTTCTAAAATCTATTGATTCTTGGAAGAATACTAGGGTTTAGGAACATTAGTTGAAAATAGACCAATAAAAAACTTGAAGGCGGTTATATCGGACCAGAAAAGTGTGACTTCTCTGACTCCGCCTTTGATCCTCAACAATCAAAGGCGGTTCCTTGAACTACCTTAAATTAGATAGACATTAAATGATGTTCTTAACTGCCTTTGTTTGGTAGAAGGAACCACCTTTTTTGGTTATGATTTTGAAACCTAACATCTACCCTTCCCCTCCTCACACATGGTTCGATATCGAAAACTTATCCCCATTTTTGGTTCCTCGCACGTGGTTCTGAATTTGAAACCTATTCATGGTTCCGATATCGGAAAATAATTCTCCAGTTAATATTCACTTAATGGGGCTTCAGATATCGGACGTTGTGTCGGCCCCTATAAGTTCCAAATTTGGGTGCATGTTTCGTTCCTTTTCTATTTTTGATGCAATTCAAGAAAAAAATCATATTTAAATTACTTAAGAATTTGGAAATCTAGAAGGGGATATAAGTTTCGACCGAAACAAATTCAGGATGAAGAGAGAAATTGAATATGGAGTTGGGAGCAAGTTACACACTTGGAACTTCATCGACTGATATGGTCAAGGTGAGATGGCATTCAATAAATAGGGGTAACATAAGTGCGGCCAAATTATACATCACCCTTACAAAGGGTGGTGACTCCTTCGTGACCATGGATCTCAGCACCAGATATCTACCAATCTTGGGTGCCAATAGCGTTCTATTTGTGGAGGGTTATCCATTGGCTTTCAGATGACCATCCATTTTTGAGTCGGCGTATATTAAATGCCCCGGCACGGGATCTCTCCCTGTGTTCGGTACCAATGTCAATTAATTTGTGGGGTGTAGACCTATAGCTTTCAAAAGAGCTATGGGATGCCTCGAACACAAAAGAGCATTCCTCTGGATGGTCCAACTCTCTTGTACTCGACCTAAGGAATGGGTAAAACAGCATCAAACACCAAGGATTATGCACGAAATTGATCATCTTTCAACACAAACCCTAATGAATAGGTTTTCCTGCAGGGATGAATTGTTCTTCCTGCTGATCATCTTTCAACTTAGCCTATGTAATGATTATAAACAAAATTGTGAAAATAAACAAACATAGACCTCAAACATTACATGAACGAAACCACTTACAGCTTGTGATGTAAGTTGCATCGTTGCCTCTTCCTGATATAAATCTGACTAAATTATTTTTTTGGTCCCCATCATATGTTGCAATACCATCTTTTGGTCCTCAGTGTCAATGCCGCTAATATTCAGCAACCAAAAAATACAAAACGATTTGTTTGGTCTCCAAAACCAGATTCCATGTGGTGTTCAGGTAATGTTTAGCCAGAATTACGCAAAAAGACACTTTTGCCCCTGAGAAAAAAATCTTAAATCACTTTGTTTTCTTCTTCTTCTATGCTCTTCTTATATTTGCAGGTGGGGTCAGAGCGGGATGGTGGAGCAGAGTGACATCCACTCAGGTGGGAACTCAGTATGAACGGCCAGATGTACTGGCAGTCGTCGAAACTCAGGTCGAGGAGGTTCCTGGCGGCAGCATAGGCTTGAAGTCAAGCCGGGAGAACTAAGTATTTTCTCGTACTAGGCCGACCCAGTTCCAACACCGGCGGCATAGGCTTGAAGTCTACGTCGAGGAACTCAGTATCCATAGAAATAACCGAAGCTGAAACCCCTAAACCCAAAAAACCCACCACCGCCCCCATCGATCGAACCCAAAACACCCACCTTCGCCCCCATCGCTTGACTCCGACCCCAAAACCCAAACCATTGTCATCCACCTGAAGCTAAAACCCCAAAAACCAAAAACTCCCGTTGCCGCCCCCACTGCTCGAGCCCAAACCATCGCCGCTCTGACCCCCAAAACCCAACCCACCCGCTGCCCCTTCCTCCTCAGCCCGAATTAGGCGGCGGTGAGAAGTCCTCGACGGCAGAAAGGGGAAAGGGGTGGAAATAAAAAAGGAAATAAAAATAGAAAATGATAAAAGATAAAAGAAACATAAATTTGGAAATTGCAAATTTTTAAATGAAAATGTTTTTTAATTAATAAAATTATGAAAATACTCTTGAATATGTCGGAAAATAATTTCGATTTACCTGAAAACCACCTTTGGGGACCAAACAAATCACTTTGTATTTGTTGATTGTTGAACATAAGCGATATTGGTACTGGGGACCAAAAGATAGTATTACAATATGTTGGGGACCAAAAAACAATTTAGTCTATAAACCTTCTTGTTTTGCCGATTTTTAACGAAAATATCACATCGCTCTATTTCATCCACATTGAAGGGTATGACTGATGCCTTTGTCCCGGCCTCGGTCGTCCCTCTTTCTATTACAATTCTAACATCCCTTTCAAACCGATCCTGAACAAACTCAAGGGCCGCCAATCCATAGATCACATGGCGTTTCCATTGAGCAATTATGTTTAAGGAAATTCTTTTAGGACCACTCCTCTTGATCAACCTCATCAGCCTCTTCAGACCCCTCTTCTTCATCAACCTCTTTGGACCCTTCCCCTTCATCAACCTCTTCGGACCCCTCCTCTTCATCAACCTCACCAACCAATGCCTCTTCTATGACATTGTGAGATGTCGATACATCATCACGAGTTTGCTTCTTTGACTTTAACGTATCTATTGTCACATTATAGTGTTAACTCGAACAAATTACTTCTATATCCAAAATATTAAGGATTATACCAATAAAAACACGTGTACTTGACAATGTTGCGCCAATCTAGCGCATGATAATTGAACACCACTATCAACACAACTCCTAATGAAGTGGAAATATGTAAGGCAAAGTCTTGGGAAAGACCGCCTTTCCATAAACTTATGGAAAGACGAAGTTTAATTAGAATAATAAAATGTTAGAGGTCTTAATTGCAATAGTAAAATTTTATTATGCAACATGTAGTAGTTATAAAGTTTATAACCCAATTCATACAACCCAAAATTTTTGTCTTTATTTTTTCTAATTTACACTTTAAACCTTGGTCTTTTCATGACTTATGGAAAGACCGTCTTTCAAGAGACGGACTTGGGAAAGACCGTCTTTCCATATGGATATGAAAAGACGAGATTGAATTGGAATTATAGAAAGGTAAAAGGTTTTAGTTGCAATATTAAAAAATTATTATGCAACATTTAGGAGTGATGAGCTTATGACCCGATTATACAACCCAAAATTTTCATTTTAATTTCTTCAAATTTACAGTTTAAACCTTTTTTTAATAGGTAGGGGTTTATATTAAAAGGCTCCCCATGCCTGTAAAAATAAAAATAAAATAGTGGTACATGCAGTTTTGAAACTGTCCGAGAATAAAAGCTAAATAAAGGAAAGAGGAGATATCAAAAAGATGATGAGAAACTCCTAAAAGCCTTCCATGTGATTCCATTTCATGAATCTCCACCCCCTGTGTTAATTCATGAAATGGCCAGACATGGACGGACTGAGTAATGTA
>JAULKM010062933.1:0-12255 GCA_032355605.1 Rubia tinctorum | reverse complement strand
ATATAGTTTTCCTTAGATGACTAAACTTTAAAATTTTAAATAAACTTTGTTTTCAATTTAAATGTAAGACACAAAATCTACATTCTAATATTTTAATTAATAATATCGCTCAACGCGACATGGTACTCCACTAGTGATTAATAGTAGTTTTACAAATTTATTTTTAATTTTAAAAAAAATATATTTTTTCAAGAACACTTGTTTATGAAGTAAATTAATGTTGGATATGTTAAACTAAACTAATTATTTTTTATGATTTTTTAAAAATAATTTTTTCTAAAAAAATGTGACAAAAATACAAATGGATCAAAACAGATCGATTTGGGTCAAATTTCAACCCAATCCGTTTTGACTCGACCTATTTTGACCCAACCCGACCCAACCCAACTCAAATAGACTAGATCAAAACGGGTCGGGTCGGAAAATTTGAACACCCTATGCGAAACTTAAGTCTGTTTAACAAGTTTCTCTATTTCCAAATATTAAAAAAATTATGCAATAAGTTTACCTGGTGTCAAATTTCTAGTAACTAGATATTGTACTCTCTTTGTTCCAATTTAAATTTCCACTTGCTTTTTTCATTATAATCAAAGTTTGATAACATATTTGAATAGATATATAAACAATAATATTATTATATGTGACATTTTAAAATTTATCATAAGTAATTTTAAATATCAAATTTATTTTCCATTATTATATGTTTATCTTCCAATATTACTTCTCTAAAACTAATCTAGATTCAACTAATGACGTTCTCATTAGAATCGCTCCTATGTTTATCTGCTGGTCATTGTGGATAGTGAGAAATAGACAAATTCATGATGGGGTGGATTGTTCAGTAGTTGTTGTATTGAAGGAATTTAAGGAAAGCATGAAAGTTTCACTAGCAGCCTTTTCCTTAAAACAATCGAGAAAATGGAAAATATTGGATTGATTGTGGATTGGTGCCGTTTTTAGTAAAAATTATCGGACAATCTGTTTAGTTAAGTGGGATAAACCTATAAATGGTAGGTTTAAAATCAATATTGATGCATCATGGAAATCCAACTATGAAAATAGTGGTTTATCTGCTGTGCTCAGAGATGATAATGGATCTCTCATTACTTGCAGACTTCGGAATTATCAGTGTGACACTCCAATGATTGCTGAAATAAAAGCCATTCAACTTGGATGTGAATTTGCGAGAGAGTGGACATCCACTCAAATTTTGTGACCATTGAAACAGATTGTAAACTTGCTATTCAAGCAATTAGGGATCTGAAAAATGGGTCCTGGATGATTTAGCACACTCTCTTGCAACTGCACTCTTCAGATTTTGATTTTTCTTTTTTGTTCCAGGGAGGCAAATCAGGTAGCGGATCTCTTATTGAAGAGATATAGAATCCACTAAATGGAAGAAGATCTCACAGCTCATGACATGAATCCAAAGGAGAGAGGTTGTATCAACCTTGATAGGATTGGAATGCCAACAATAGGAACTAATGAATGATCGATACAAGAACTTATCTCACATAAGCTCTCAAGAACACAATTGGGAGCATGGATCATACTATTTTGACAACTCAAATTATGAGGTCCGACCAAGATTCCGTTCGACACAGGGGTGGAGATCGTTATACTTGGAAGCACCTCAAAATTTGGAGTTATTTTTTTGAAGACAATCACTTTGTCTTATAATAGATTGATACAATATGATCGTTCAATCAATTTGAACGTTTTGTAAAACACTACTCAGATGTAATCAAAATTTTGGATTTATTTTTAGGTTTGGGTTGCCAATTAATTCCCACTAAGGTGGTCTTAATTAAAAAAATCATATTAGATTATAAATAAACATATAATGAGTTTTAAAAATTGGACTTTCTTTTGTTTGACTATTAAGCTTTCAACTTCATTTCTTAATTCCTTGTTACTTCAGAATTTCAGTTTAATCAACTTCAATCTTTCTTGTTAATTATCACTTTTCACTTTGCGTATTTTATTTTGCATCGAAATCTTGAAACAAAACTCCAAAAATGCTGACGGCATAAAATTGAAAATGTGGATGAAACCTCGCTTTCTTGCCTTTTCCGTAATACGAACAAAACAGAACAATCTCAGTTTATATGAAATTAAGAATTAAAATCCAACTTCTCATTCTGCTCGATTGAGCCATCCATCAACAAATTAGAAGAATTGAATACATACAAAGAATTTTCTTTTGACATTTTCATAGGGTTTATATTACAATACGATTGAAGAGTTCGATTCAAGTTTTAAAAATTGAATACTTCACAAAAGCAAAAAAAAAAAATAGACATTTTCAGTGGATAATGGATTACAATTCGATGGTAAAACCTTTGAGAAAGTTTTATGTTAGACCGACTAACGGTTTATAAAGGAGTGATAAATATGGAAAAATGTTGTCTTTCTCATTCTGATCAATAGGCTTTAAATAAGCAAAGTTACAACAATTATTCCTAAGCTATCGCATTAAGGTACAACAGAATAGCTACAATCAAGGTTAGAATATATGCAAAGGTATTAAGGAATCGCAATATTATGTGAATATTACTTGTAATTGCAATTAGATTAGATTCATTTTACTTTTCTATATAGGTCTTTGTACCTCTATATAATGTAACCCATAGCATGAATAAAATCACACATTATTACCCTTATTTTCTACGTGGTATCAGAACCTAAAATCCTGAAACCCTAAGAAAATTTTCGCTGCTCTCAAGTTGTCGCCGCCACAGTCTTCAGCAGCGCGTCCTCACACGCGCCGTTGGATTCCCTCTGACGCTGCTTGCTGCTTTTTCGACGCCCGCCTATCTCCGCCACCAGCACAGGTTGTCGTGATCGTTCGTCGTCCACCGATCCATACCACATGTGTGTGACTACTCACGGGCCGATTTGACTCCGACGCACCGCCGCCGTGCTTCTCACGCACCGCCACACTGCTGCAACTTCCTGGTTGCCGCCGATGTGTGTGATTTGCTGCCATGTCTGATCTCACCTCTGGTTCCGGTCCCGATGCCACTGACCAAGCTCGCATCGCCACTAAATCTGAGGCTAACAAGCTATAGAATCTCAATGCCACCGACGTGATTGCAAATTTACTTAAATATTTGCAATTATAATCTAACTTTGGTGGATCTATACCTTCTGTTCGATCTATAAACTCTCCCTACTACCTTGGTACTTCTGACGGCCCTAGTTTGTCAATCTGTCTCGTCATACTGAAAAGTAAAGAAAATTATCTTGAATAGTCTGCTGCAATTTGTAGCTCTATACTTTCTGAGAAGAAGTTTGGTTTCATTGATGGAACCATTACCAAACCCCCGTATAATCATTCTGATGTAGATGATTGGCCTGAAGTTAATGCTACCCTTATGTGTTGGATCTTATAGACTCTAGATCCACCATTGCATTCTACAAGTTATTTTTCCACAGTTAAGGAATCATGGGGTGATCTTAAGACACGATTTACTCTTGGGAATGGTCCAAAATGTTTGTAGATGCGTGAAGATATACAGAACTGTCGGCAGAATGGTCAGACTGTTGCCATTTATTATGGTAAACTGAAGAAACCGTTTGTTGAAAAATCACTTCAGACTCCTTTAGTTTGCACCCGTGAAGCTTGAAAACCACTGTGCACATGCAACCATGCTGCTATTGACTTCCAAGAACGTGAGAAAGATATGATCTATCCATTTCTCCTCACTCTTGATGAATGCTATCACACCTTGCGATCCAACATCTGACCACTGATCCTTTGCCACCTGTCATGCCCATATATGCTCGTGTTGCTCTGAAGGAGAATATCAAAGCCGTCATTCGGTCTCGCAAGCCTTCAGCTGACTCTATGGCATATGTTGCACGATGCCCACCATCTTCAGGTTCTTTAAGAGTTTCTCTCACTTCAGCTGTTCACAAGAATCTCAATTTGCATTGTCATCGCAAGGTTCACGAAAAACATACCTGTTTCAAGCTCATAGATATTCCAGACTGATTCAAGGATTTGAACCAGAAAACCAACGACTCAAGGAAGATGGCGCCGGCTCCACCGACCGCCATTGCCGGGAATGGTACACCGGCCATCGGCCCTCACCTGCCTCCACCGTTGTTTGCCGGAGCTTCTGTGTCGCCACCAGGTCATGTGGTGGTGGCCGCCCACCATGCCCTTGCACGGTCTGATTTTTGTCCTGCTCTGTCTGATGACCAATAGAGTACGACCTTACATTTATTTAATCATTTTGATTCTGTATCTGACCATGAGTCAGGTAAGTCTACTTTAAATTGGATTCTTGATTCGGGAGCCTTATATCACATGAATGGTTACAAAGGTTCCCTTATTGATATTACGACTAATATTAATACTGCCTGATGGATCTGTGTCATTCGCTACACAATGTGTTTCTATTTTCTTTGGAGATGTTACTCTTACTCATGTTCTCTATATACCTTCTTTGCGATGCAATTTATTGTCATGCTCTAGATTGTTATCTGCCTTAAAATGTCTAGCTTTGTTTACTGAAAATTATTGAATTTTACATAAAATCAGTACAAGGACTGTGATTGGCGTGAGTGAATAATAGGAGGGGTATTGTCTTTGTCTGGTGGATACATGTGTTCATTCTTATATCTTGCAGTCTGTTTCGATAGTTGCTTCAGTTTTGTCTTTTGATTTATGGCATCAGCGTCTTGGGCATCATTCCTCTATGGTGATGTCTTTTGATTCTACTCTTGATTTTAGCACAAATAATATTTATGTTCCTTGCTCTGTATGTCACAGAGCAAAACAGACTCAACAATTTTTCATTGAGCTCTTCGAATACTAGTTCTTTGTTTGAATTATTACATTGTGATGTCTGGGGTACTTATAGAACACCATCTTCTAGTGGTGCATTTTATTTTTTTAACTATAGTTGATGATTATTCCTGAGCTTTTTGGATTTATTTATTAGTTCCTAAGTCATATATAGCTTCTAGATTTATTGAATTTTGTACTTTGATCAAGAACCAGTTCGGGCGCCCAATCCACCGTGTTCTTGCTGATAACAGTACAAAATTTCTTCCTTTGAGATTATACTTTGCTGAATCTGAGATTATTTTTGAGACATCTATGGTTGATACACCACAACAAATTGGTAGTTTTGAACGAAAGCATCGTTATTTGTTAAATGTGGCTCGTGCTTTACGCTTTCAAGCCAATCTTCTGATTGAATTCTGGAGAGAATATGTTCTTACAACTGCATATTTGATCAACTGGATGCCAACAAAGTAACTTAATGGTCGCACACTATTTGAGTTACTCTATGGACGATCCCAAATTACAAGTTTTTGCGAGTATTTGGTTGGTTGTGTTTTCCTTCATACATTCCCATATACTGTGACAAATTTGCTCCAAGAAGTCTCCAATGTCTATTTCTTGGGTATCCTGCCGGAAAGAAAGACTATCGCTTTTATGACTTGGAATCCCGTACTTTCTTCAACAGTCGGGATATTGATTTTATGAAGACCAGCTTCCGTATGGTGTGCCCCCTGCCTCTTCGCCATCAGATCCATCCATACAAACTGACGGTGCCAAAATCTATGTCGATGCTGGGAGCCTCACCAGTGCCAGCCACCTTGCAACCAGACCCATTGTCTGACACTGCTGTCATCTCTCTTTTTCACCAGTGGAACCAGCCATCTATACGCTTCACGCACCGCCTGACGCTTCACCTCATACGTTCCACGCACTGTCGTCCACTGGCGATCCCGCGTTCCACGCACCTCCTGACACTGCTTTAACCAGTCCATCACTGACCAGTAATTTTGAACCTCCTCCGCCTGACTCACTTCTGTCGTCTGCTTCGTCGGTTATGTTATTGGTGTCGCCACCTGCGGCCATGCTGCCTCATCTACGAGAGAGTGTTCACAATCATCGACCTCCTACTTATTTGGAAAATTATGTCTACTCGGTCACTGATATTAATACCCCCTCACTGCTACGATCACACCTGCATCGTTACATTCCTCAAGTGGTTTTCATCCTTTAAATGATTTTGTAAATTGCGATTAATTTTTTATTACGCATTCTAGATTTTTGGGTGCAGTAACTTCTAGTGTAGATCCCACCACTTACTTTGAGGCATCAAAACATGCTCAATGGCGTGATGCTATGGCTGATCAGATTAATGCTCTTGAGGGCAATAAGGCATGGACTTTGGCTTCTTTACCTCTGGATAAGACTACAATGATGCAAATGGATGTATTGTACCAAGTTCAAGTATAATGGTACCATTGAACATCACTAAGCTCGTCTGGTAGTTCTTGGAAATCGTCCCAAAGAAGGAATTGACTATACTGGGACATTTGCACATATTGCGAAGATGAGTTCGGTTCATCTGTTTTTATCTGTTGCAGTCATTCGTGGCTGGGAACTTCATCAGATGGATGTGCATAATGATTTTCTACATGGTGATCTGTATGAAGAGTCTGTTTATGCGACCACCCCCTGGCTATCATGTGCCCCCATGCCAGGCATGTTGCCTTCAGAAATCTCTTTATGGTCTTTGATAAGCTCCTCACAATTGGTTTGCCAAGTTGGCTCCGGCTTTACAAGTATTTGGCTTTGTTCAGAGTAAGGCAGATTATTCTCAATTTGCTTTTACTCGTGGCTTAGTTTCTTTGCATGTACTCATCTATGTGAATTATTTGGTCATTGCTGGTATTTCTTCGTTGCTCATTTCCAAATTCAAGAAATACTTGAGTTCTGGTTTTCACATGAAGGATCTTGGTTCACGTAAGTATATCTTGGGTATAGAGATTGCTAAAGATTTGATGGGACGTTTATTTCACAATGGAAATATGCCCTGAATATCTAATATGACACAGGTTTATCAGCTTCTAAGCCAACTAATTTCCCTAGGGAGCAATAGCATGATCTTGAAAAAGTTGAAGGCCCTCTTTATGATGATCCTGGGCGGTATCAGCGCCTGGTTGGTCACCTCATTTACCTGAATATCACTCGTCCTTAGCTCAGTTATTTTGTTCATACGCTTGCTCAGTTTATTAAGTCTCCTTGTGTTCCTCACTGGCAAGCTACAGTTCGAGTCCTTCACTACTTGAAGAGTTATCCTGGTTAAGGTTTATTTCTCTCTTCACGTAGTTCGCTACACTTAACTACTTATTGTGATTCTAATTAGGATGCATGTCCTATTACACGACGCTCTCTTTTTGGGTACTTTGTAACTATTGGTGATTCTTCGGTTTCATGGAAGACCAAGAAGCAACCTATAGTTTCTCATTCTTCTTATAAAGAGAAGTATCATGCTATTACTGTTACTTGTTGTGAGTTGTTGTGGCTTAAGTCTTTGCTTCGGGACTTGGGTGTTGTGAATTCTACTCCTATGCGACTGTTTTGTGATGGTCAATTTGCTCTTCACATTGTGGAAAATATGGTGTTCCATGAACGTACAAAGAATATAGAGGTTGATTGCAATTCCGACCGGGATCTTGTACAGTGTGGTACTCTTGTTACTCATCATATCCGCAGACTGATCAACCAGCGACTTATTCACCAAAGCTCTCAGACATAATCAGTTTCATTCATTACTTGGAAAGTTGGGCATTTCTGGTCCCCATGCTCCAACTTGAGGAGGATTATTAAAGAATAGCAATATTATGTGAATATTACTTGTAATTGTAATTAGATTAGATTTATTTTCCTTTTCTGCATAGGTGTTTGTACCACTATATAATGTACCCGAGAGCATGAATATAATCACACATTATTAGCCTTATTTTTTTTACAAAAGGATAACTACAAAGACAAGTCATATCGACAAAGTCAGTAACTTAATATCGTCTAGCAAGCTCCCGATCGGGTACGAACGAGAAGCTTGGACCTCAAGTTTTGAAAATGCGAGGAACCAAGAGACTTGGTAAAGATGTCTGCATTTTGATCAGCAGGTTTGACATGATGAACGATTAGATCTCCATCTTGAACTTGTTCTCGGACAAAGTGATAATCAATCTTGATATGTTTAAACCTTCGGTGAAAAGATGGATTCGCCGTAAGTAAGGTGGCACTAATATTTTCACATAGAAGAATAGGAGGACCAGGAGATGGTGCAGACATTTCTTTCATCAGTTGTTGAAGCCGAATAAGTTTAGTGGAAGCAAAGGTAATGGCCCTATATTCGGCCTCAGTGCCGGAACAAGCGACAATGTTCTATTTTCACGAAGACTAGCTTACTAAATTTCCCCAGAATAAATGAAGAACCCGTGTTGAGAATGAAAATCCTCCAGGTTGAAAGCCCAGCCAGCATCGATGAAACAGACAAGCCGAGTATCATGAGCAGGGAGAAAGAAGAGGTCAGCATCAAGCGAACCTGTGAGTTATCAAAGAATTCATTTTACCGCAACCCAGTGATGTTCAGAAGGTTTGTGCATGAACTAAAAAAACTCGATTGACAGAGTAAGAGATCTCAAGATGGGTGATGGTGGAATACTGAAGAGCTCCTATAATGATGCGATAAAGATTCACATTCGAGAAGGGATCTTCGCCCGAAACAAGGCAAAAACCAGGAACAACCAGCGGGGCGATTAACTTAGCACCCATCATTTTTCTGCCATCAAGGAGGCCCCAAATGTATTTTATTTGGGAGAGCATAAGCTTGGATGATGTATGATGAACTTCTATTCCAAAGAAGAAATTGAGAGCACCTAAGTCCTTCAGAGTAAACACCGAGTTGGAATACTTGACAAACTCATTGATGAATGAGGAATTGGAGCTAGTGATAATAATATCATCCATATACAGAAGTACATACACTACATCAGAGCCATGCAACTTGATGGAAATAAATGTATCGGAAATGCACTGTTTGAACCCATGTTGAAGTAAAGATTGATGGAGTTTTTGGAACCATGCTCGAGGAGTTTAATTGAGGCCATAGAAAGCCTTTTTAACTTGGCAAACATATCAGGGCCAATCAGGAGAAGTAAATCCCTGGTGCCTACTTTATATAGACAGTCTCGGCTAAGTCACCATTGAGAAAGGCAATATTAATGTCCACCTTTCGAAGAGGCCAGTTGCGGATGACCGCAATGCTCAACATCTCCCGAATTGTGATAGGCTTGATGACAGGGCCGAAAGTGTTGAAGTAGTCAACTCCCCCTCTTGGTTGTAACCCTTGGCAACCAGACACGCCTTGTATCTGTCAATATAACCGTCTGACTTATTTTTTTATCCTAAAACTCACTTACAGCCAACAATATTAGAAGTGGGGCCTAGGAACCAAGTCCCTAGTCTCATTAGCAAGTAAGGCATCAAACTCTAGCTGCATAGCATGTTGCCAATTAGGGTTCTTTTTGGCTTGTAAGAAGGTTTTGGGTTCAAAGTCAAAAGGACCTCATAGAATGGGGTGTTTGGTAGCAGTGTATGCTTTAGTCTTAAGGGGATTATTTGAGGCTCGAGTGACCATACCATGTTCTGAAGTGCTGGAGAGGAGGAATACGAGAGAGCATGTTGATATGGAACAACCGACAAAGAGATCGATAGTGGGAAAACTAGCACTATCGTATGGGAAGGTGGCTTGAGGCCAAAAGGAGACTGAGTGGGTGACTGAATAGGAGTCGAAGGTACTGAATCTGAAGGAGGAGGGCCCCGAGAGATGGATCATGGCGGCTTCTTGAAGTGGAAGTAAGGAGAGATTGACATTAGACGAATCTGAACGACAGGACCGAGATCTGTGCATCGGAAAAGGAAAAGAAGATTAATCAAAGACAACCTATCAAGCAATATATATCTAGGAAGAAGGCATATGATAACACAGATAACCCTTACGTTTAGCACTATACCCCAGGAAGAAGCATGACATAGAACGGAATTCCAACTTGCTACTACTATAAAGGCGAAGATAAGGAAAACATATGCAACCAAAGGATTTTAGAAAATTATAATCAGTGTGTGTGACATTAGTATAAGCATGCATAAGGAGACTTGTTTTTAATAATATGAGTTATAGTTCTATTACTCAGGTAGATAGCAGTATGAAAAGCATGTTCCCAAAAGTCGATAGGAATATGTGAGTGTCCCAAAAGTCCATTTTTTTGGGAGTGTGAGGGAAAGAAAAACGATGAAGTATGGCATTTTTTTTAGAAAAGACATTTATGTACTCGTCACCCCAGTCAAATTGAAACGCTTTGATTTTAGTGGAAAACTGTGTTTCAACCATTATTTTGAAGGCTGTGAAGGCAGACAAAACCTGATATCTAATGGCGATAAAATAAATCCAAAAAATTTGGTGCAATCATCAATGAAAAAGACAAATACCGATTAACGTTGAGAGAGGATACAGAGGTAGGAACCCAAACATCCTAATAAATTAAATCTAAAGGGTTCTTAGTAGTGTGTTCTTAGATTTTGCTACGAAGGGCGAGTCGGCGAAGGGGCATTACCAGCAAAGAGAAAATACTCGAGCTCATAAGCCTCAAGAGTCGAACAAACTGTACCACGCCATAGAGAATAATTGATGCGATCAAGACATATTGCAAGCATCGGGAATTGAGGTTTGGCTGCAACACCACCAGAGGGCGTGAACAAAATTTGAGTAGCAGAAGGAGTGCGTTGATTATTTTCGGAAGACATAGCTGTGGATTGAGAGGCTTAATCTGATACCATATGAAAGAGTGATAGATACGGGAAAAGGTTGTCGTTCTCATTCTGATTAATACGCTTCAAATAAGCAATGTTACAACAATCATTCTTAACCTATTACAGGAAGGTACAACGGAATAGCTACAATTAAGGTCAGAATATATGCAAAGGATAAATACAAAGACCAAGTCATATTGACAAGGTCAGTAACTTAATACGGTTAAACCAATTATGAAAGGTCTCGTTTAAAAAAATTGGGTCAAATATATTTTAAATGTTTTTAAAAATTATATGAGTCTTGGTGAAATAAATAAAAATAAAATGAGTATAAACAATGAAGGTATTGATATAATGTTTTCAGTATGTTTAAAACATCGCATGCATGAATTTATGTACAAGGGCAGCTACTTTATCTCCACATGATCACTAACCAAATAACTATACCCAAAGAATAGGGGAGTATTGACTAGTTCATGAATTGAAACACACTAGTAGCGAAATCAGTACACTATTTTAAGGAGGCTGATTTATAAAGGCATTTTTTTCGGACGCTAAATTATATTGGTGATTTTTTTACGGGCACTGAATTAAACTGAATTTTTTTCTAAAAACTTAATTCGACATATTCAAACAAAATCCGCTTTAATAATGAAGTCGGTATAAAATAATTAAAATTTTACAAATACGACAAATCACACTTGCTATTATTCTATCTGGTTAATTAATGAATTTATAATAACATAAATAAGGTTCTAAAAATAAAATTAGTGAGAAAATAAGTGAGATTTTTTTAAAGGAAAGAGTTGGGCATGAGAGTAGTTGAGCCTATTGGGTTAAGCCAATTTATCAAGTTTTTTTAATTTCCTTGACGAGAACAAAACGACGTCGTTTCACTTATACTAAAACAATATCGTTTTGTCAAATGAAGAAACAAAAAAAATATTTAAAAAATCGAAAAATGACATCTTCTTACTCAGAGCTCGCCAGAAAGGGGAGATGAAACCTATGTTTAGGGGAACGGAATCCATGGATTTCAGTGACTCCTAGACCTAAATTCCAGGCCGTCAGATCGTAGGGGTGGCGACAGCACCCCTCTCTCCCCCCGGTTCCGCCCATGATCTTATCATCTCGGGTAGGATGCACGTGAAGCTTGTAACGAAGTTGTGCAACTGTCTTTTCCCAATGGCTTTGTAAAAATGTCTGCAAATTTATTAATTGATGAAACATGGCTAATTCTGAGATCAAAAGGCTCTACTTACTCTCTGACAAAATGAAACTCCAGATTTTTATGCTTGGACCTTGAACTGATAACTGGATTTTTGCCTAAGAAGGTTGCTTCAATGTTATCACATGCATAAAAGTACAGGCGGTTGATCTCTTTTGACTCATTCATCTCTTCCACAAACTTTCTAGGAGCATGCCTTTAAAATAGCTACATATTTTAATCTACAAGCCACCATCAGATATCAAGCCTAAAGAATTGCTCCTCGTCATTATTGTCCGGCTGCAAATAACCATCATCCTATGACCACGAGAGCACGTACCAACTCACTCAAAACCAAAATCATTCCACACAGTGGCGAAACTAGACCTCTTTCTCAGGAGGGGCGGGGCTGGGG
>JAULKM010062913.1:0-12255 GCA_032355605.1 Rubia tinctorum | reverse complement strand
TTTGTCTTCATTAGGCATGTTTTAACCTCAATTCCTCAACATATATGGCCAGTTACTGCACCCATAGCTCACATCATTAACAAAATTGAATCCATTTTGAGTAATTTCCTATGGGGTCAAACTGTAAGGGGGGTTTTAAAAAACATTGGGTGGCCTAGAATACAATATGTTATCCCACGACTAAGAATGGATTAGGAATAAGGAAATTAGTGACCATTATTGAATCATTTTCCACCAAAAATTGGTGGAAATGCAAGAGGGTCATTCTCTATGGTCTAAGTTAATGTGGGAAACTCTTGAAGCTCATAGAGCATCGAAAACGTGGAAAAGATACAAGAAGGTGATGGCTATGGCTAAGGGGAACTCCCAAATTATAGTAGGTGAAGGGGAATCAAGTTTTTGGATATCTAACTGGACAAGTAGTGGACCACTAATTGATTTTTGCCATGATATAGACCTCCTATTCTACTCTCTGCAGATTAAGCAATTTTATAGTGCCCAAGATCATTTCAACTCTTATTTCAGAAAATTCTTGTCTTGTCATATCATGCATATCCTGGAAAGGGAGCTTCTTTTTTTATTCTGAAAACAGGGATAAAATGGTATGGAAGCTAGATGATACAGGCCAATTCAACATTATATCAGCCTATCAAACTCTCGGACACAAGAAGACTAAGGTACCTTCGCTTTTCAATGTTTGGAATACAATCATATACAAAAACTTCACTTGGAAATTGTTGAATAACAGGTTGTCATTTGACAATGTACTTACAATGTTTGGGTTTTCATTAGCTTCTAAATGTGCTCATTGTTCAACATCTAATGGTTTGTCTCACTACTTTAACTCTTGCAATTTCTCATTAGCTATCTGGGACAAATTTCATTCTATTTTTCACATTCCTTTGATGAATTTTCAGTCAATATTTGATAAATTGTCCTTTTATTGGAATATGCGATGCAAATCTAAGCTTAGGGGTTCTTTACTAACTAATCTCCCCATGATTATCTGTTGGGAGCTTTGGAAGTGTAGAAACAAAAAACTCTATGAAAATACATGCATTACATCACAGGTTTTGTGGAAAATCATAGTGGATCAGATTTTGTGGATGTATTATTCTTCTAATAAGCTTACAAGTGTGCATGATGACCTCAATTTTTTTTATTATTAATGGTCTGATCCCGTTTGTAAGGAAAACGAGACAAAAGAAACTATCCATTATCAAATGGAAGCCACCTGACAGCGGGTTCAAAATGATGCAGCTTATAAAACTTGTGGGGCAGGTGTTGATTGTATAATGAGAGATGAAAATGGCTCTCTAAAACACCTAATCTCACAACCGTGCACTGCCTCGAATGCTCTAGAAGCTGAACTTTTAACTATTTTTGAAGGTCTTCAGTGGGCAACGACAACACAAATCAAATGTACAATTGAATCAGGTTGTCTGTTGGCCGTTCAGATGTTCAACAACGAAGAAAAAAACCATGGAAACTCACATAATGGATGAGAATAATCTGAGACCTTGCAGAGCAGGTTGATGCCGCAATCAGCCATACACCAAGGGAGGCTAATCAAGTAGTAGATTTTTTTGGCCAAGATTGCTCAGAAAAAACAAGCAGAGACAACCATTGACGAACTTAGGGATTCGGTTGAACTAAACTTCCTGATAAGAAGAGATAACTTCTTTCCACATTTTAGATATATCCTTCCTTGACGAGCTGAATTAGGAGATTTGCTAGTATAGCGGACATCTGGCCACACTTTATTCAACACAGGGGGTGGAGGATAAACATGTGGAATCACGTCCACCTTACTTCATTTTCTACCTAATTAGTTACAATTTTCTTTTGATTGGTCCAACATGTTGGACCAACCTCAAATTGTACTTTACAATTCTCTTTTGGTTAAGGGAGCCTAATGTATTTCCCCCACTCATATGATATGAGCGTCAAATTTTTTTTTAAAACAAGAAATTAAGATAAAATTTTTGGGTTGTATTAATCGAGTCATAAACTTACAACTATTGCACTTTGCATAATAAAATTTTAATATTTCAACTAAAACCTTTTACGTTTCTAAAATTATATTTCAACTCCATTTTTCATATGCGTTTGAAAAGACGGCTCAAGATTTTTTCATTAAAAATTTAATCATTAAGGTATAGTACATTTTTATATTAATATTAAATTTAGATTATCATAAATTTTAACTTCCTTTAATCTGTATAATTTATAAATATGAAATATTGACAATTTAAAACTATAATTTTTATCTAAGATGTTGAATTTATATATTTTTTAGATCAAAATTTAAAAATGATATTTTATATATTTCTAATTCAATAAATTAACCATGAATTTCTGAAAATATCCCTAATTAAAAAAATAGATCTAACATACACAATATTTTTATCATTATAAATGAACTCCTCATTATATTTGATTGTGCATGGTTCAGCCACTGGTGCAGCTGGAAATGTCCAACCTTTTATAGAGTACAGTATTTGTTGACCACGAAAGTTTTTTTCAGTCTTCCCTAGAATATTTTATTAAAAATGACATTCTCTAGATTTTTTTGGTTGAAAAATAGTATAATATTATCAATTAATAACAGTATATTAAGAAATTTATTGAAAGAAGAAGAAAATGGACATCTATAACTCAATTGCAAAAAGTTTAACTAGTAAAAACTATCATCTAATTTAAAGATTTTAAAATTTTAGCAAAAAATTGTATGATAATAATAAACATAATTTTTATTATAAACTGTGCAATGACACTATATTACAATCAAATCTTTAAAAATTTAATCAATTTTCATATTTTATTGAATCTGTATGCATGCAATGTTGATAAAAATAATGTTATTTTCCTAAAGTAGTATTTATTAATATTTTTATCAACTACTCCCTCCGTCCCAGTTAAATTTGCAAAAAATCTTTTTGTCAATCAAAGTAGTCAAACTTTGACCACATATTTGAATACATATATGAACAATAATTTTATCGTATAAGATATGGTTAGATTCATCGTAACATTTAGTTTCTAAATATCAAATTTTTATGTGTCGTTATTGTCCGTAGCTACACATATTTACAGTCCAACATTTAAACTAGAGACCGTGAAAAGGATTATGTGCAACTTTGGTTGGGACGGAGAGAGTAATTAAATTATATAAATATATATATAATAATAATATTTAAATTCACGACCGTGCAAAACACGGGTGTTACCTAGTCAAAGTTAGTCAAACTTTAAAATCTACGTGAATTACATTACTTTTCGTTTAGATTATTTATTTGATTATATTTTAATTAATTTTATGAAATGTGTTTAACTTTAATCTAATGCTTCATGGCTTGATTTAAATATTTTATTTTTATTTTTATTTCAAATTATAATAGTATAATAATCTTGCTTATAATATTGTTTAATTATTTTGTGAAATATCTAACGTTTAATAAATTTTAATGATAAAATTAATATTATTTTTTGTTATTCTAATATTATTTATAACTCAAATTTTTGTATGTATTATTTTTTCCTTTTTATAAAAACATAATAAATTAATTTTGAATCATTTTTTTGGTAAGCGGTTTTGTATTAGAATTAAGCCCAAACTTAAAATATTCAAAATTTTACCCCCTATATATTACAATCTCTATATCCTACTACAAAACTATAAGTCCACAAGACTTTCTTTCCCTGGAATGATCATTGGTCTTCATGTTAAAATCTAACTCCTGGCTTCCTTTTCCTCCATTCGGCTTTTGTCTTAACATGAAAAGCTATAGTCTCGGCCTTCAGTTCTTCTCCTCTAAATATCCTTCAATGTCTCTCCCTCCATATATGATATAAACCTGACATCCATTTCATGATTTCTTGACCATCTTTCCTCCTTATCAGTGCCCATATCTTCTTTTTTATCATTCTCAGAGAACTGCAGTATGGGATCTGCAGGTTTTCAGCCAGTTCTTTCATGTAATCACACTCAAATAATAAGTGTTGTGCTGATTCCTAATGTTTCTGACACATCACACAGTCTTGCTTCCCTGTCAGAATGTTGAAAGTTAACAGTCTATTTGTTGTGGGTAACTTCCTGTTGATCAGCATCCAAACAAACACCTTATGTTCTAGCAGGCTCCATTTATTCCAAATGATATAAGATTTGTGCTTCATTTTAATCCCTCCTTTCACCATGTTATACACAATTGAAGTTTTCAGTACTCCTTTGCAGTTCAGGCATGATCTAAGTTTTGAGAAGTAACCGTCTCTTACTCTCATCGGTTCCCTCCATGGCCAGCTCTGTGTGATTGAGTCCTTGCAATTCTCTACACTTCCTCCTTTTAAATAGAATTCTTGTATCCATTTTCCCCCACAAAGTGTCTTTTTTGTGTGGAAAGTCCAAGATATGCTTGCAAAGAGCAGCTCTGTTCAAGGTGGAAGGATTTCTGAGACCAAGACTTTCTTTCCTCTTCCCCATGCAAGAAGAGTCTCAGCCTATGGCAATGAAACCCCTTTGCTATTCATCTCTACCCCATATATAGCTTGAACAAATTTTAACAATCCTCTTGTGCACTCCCTATGGTATCTTCATAACATTTGCCCAATAGTTTGACATGCCTAACAAGGCACCAATGATAAGCTGTAATTTGCCTGCATGGGATAAGTTTTTGGCTGCCCAACTTTTGATTTTATCCACCATAGTTTCACAGTCCAATTTTTCCCATTTTACTGAGGAAACTGGTAAGCCTAGATATGAAATAGGCTGTTTTCCTTCTGCTATCTTTAGTATAGCTGCTGGCCCTCTTTTATTCTTTCCTCCATTCTTGAGAAAACAAATTTAGACTTCCCTTCATTTTTAGGGAGACCAGTTGCTTTCATGAAATCAGCCAGTATGACTCTGATCCTCTCCATGGATTTCCTGTTAGCCCCACTAAATAAGAGCAAATCATCAACAAAAAGTACAGAGTGAACTCTTGCCTTCTTACATCTTTGGTGATAGTCTACTTTTCTTGTACGAAAATATCTGTTTAACATCCTTGTTAGATACCCCATTCCAATGACAAACGAAAGATAGGACAAGGGATCACCTTGTGTTTACCCTTCTTTATACTTGAAAGCCATCAGAAATATGCCCATTAATGTTTAAAAATACATCAAAATCCATGGCACTTCTTCTGATCCACTCAATCATCTTAACAGGGAATCTCAGCGCAACCAACCACTTCAACAAAAAGTTCCAGTTTAGGCTATCAAAAGCCTTGCCAATGTCTATTTGGGCCACAAAACTATTCTTCATTTACACCACACTATATCTATGAAGCAACTCTTAGACTAACTTCAGGTTATAAGCAATTGACCTACTCTTCACAAATGCACATTGATTTACACTGATAATCACTGGAAGAATTTCTTTAAGGCTATTACATAAGATTTTAGTAATAGCTTTGTATATTACTGAATAGCAGGCTATGGGTGTATGTGGCATCAAAATTTAGGTATCAAAGTAATGACAACATTTTTAATCTGGCCTGGAATTTGATCACCATTAAAAAAACTCTAATTGTTGTAGTCTCATCTTTCCCAATCAGATTCCAGCATCTTTTTGTAAGAATTTGCTTGAATATCCATCTAATCATGGGTTCTTATTGGAGTGTATACTTCTCACAGCATTCCATATTTCTTCATCACTGACTTTCCTGATCAATACTGCTTGTTTTTCAGTCCCTAGTGCTTCACCATAAGCCACCGCTTCAGGATCAATTTTCTCAGTTCTCCTTTCCACCCCTAACTGTTTCTTAAAGTGATTAATGAACTCATCCTCTATCTCTTTGTGATCAATAATCAACACATCATTCACTTTAATAGTTGTTATATGGTTTTTGGTACTATTTTATTTTCAAAGAGGCATAAAAAAGTTTTGTTGGCCTATCTCCATCATTTAACCATTCCACCTTAGCCTTTTGTTGTTGGAAGCTAGATTTTTGCATCCCTCAAAATTTCTACCTCTTTTTTGGCATTAAGTTCAGCAATCTGCAAGGCCACATCATCAGGTTTGACATTCAATTTTATCTGAGCTTCCGGCCATGCTTCATTTACTTTATCTGCTCTTTAACCAACACTACCAAACTCTGTTTTGTTCAATCTTCTTATAGATTTTTCTAACCTATGTAAAATTATTGCTAATTCACTCAGTTTGTGTATCTCCCTTGTCCTCCCAACTCCTCCCAACTCCCATTACAGTTTTTTTAATAACAGAGCTGATTTTGCCCACATATTGAAGTTCCTGAATGGTTTCTCCCTGCACATTTTCTCTTTTGTGAATCTGATCACCAATGGTTGATGGTCACAAAGCATCTCATTCTTCACTCCACACAGAACTGGCTGCATCTCCATAGCCCAAATCTCATTCACAAGGCCTCTATCTATTTTGCTCAAAATCTTATATTGCACCAAGTATAGAGTGCCCCAACTGTTTTTATCTCCTCTAGCTTTAATACATCCACAACCACCATAAAATCTCCAGTTTCTTGTTCATTGATTTTATTTCCCCCTAGCCTGTCATAAGGTGTTAGGGGAGAGTTGGATTCTCCTATCACCAACCATGCTATATCCTTGCCTTTCAAGCTCTTCAAATACTCCCATAGTACCTTCATTTTTTTCTCCAGTGTTGTATCCATAGATAAAGGTACAACAGAATTTTCCCTACTATTTTTTGGTAATGGTGTGTGTCCATCCATTTCTCACTAATATCAAGGATCTCCATATCATAACAGTCAACTCTCCATGCCAACTGGATTCTTCCACCCCTTACCAAATCTCTATCTGTGACCAAATTCCATCCTATCCCAATCTTCCTCCATGTTTCATCATCTTTCTCTTTTTATATTTTTGTTTCTAACATTACCAAGATTTCAGCTTGGTTATTTAGGCAGAACCTTCTAACCATGCTGTTTTTTCAAATTTATTAAGTCCTCTCACATTCCAGACTATGATATCAGTAAACATCTAGTGGTTTCTCCTTAATAAAGAGATCAGTCCCCTCCTGCATTTGAGACCTTACTAAATTGATCACTATTGATTGCTCGTTACTGCCATTCTTCTGCATCTTTCGTGTTCCAGTCATCAACTTCCCTTCAATTTTGTTTTCCTGCAGCTTTTTCCCCTCCCCCTCTATTATCTTGACTGGAAGATAAACTTGCATCTTCTTCTTATCTGCATATTTCTCCTCTATTTCTTTTTTCTTTCAATCATTCCCTTGATATTCATACATTCCACATTGACTACATTTCACATGTGCTCATTCAAAATTTACTTCCTGCTTCGTTATAGTTTCTTCTCATTCACAAAGCTAACTTCCACCGAAAATGAATCCATGATTTTCATTTCCATTTTTACTCTATCATATGCAAACATTTCCTTTTCCTGAGTTTCTCTATCTAAGCAAATAGGGTTCCCTAAAGAACTGACTATTTTGCTTATGATTTTGGGCTGCCTGTATTTAAGAGGCAAAGTTGGTAATCTAACCCAAACTCGAACAGTATTAGGTTCATTCATCTCTTCATACAATGACCAAACTCTAACTATGACTGGGTTTCCATTAAACATAATAACTCCCAAATCTACAAGTTCATCTCTACAAGTTTTTTTATAACAATTTAACCAGAAACGTACCCCTGTTGATCTGCCAGACTTTTATCACATTCTTCCTCCAGATCCTCATCACAAATCCCTCCATAAATTTGAAAGGAGAATTTGATCCCAAGATTTTACAGACAACACTTGAGTCCCACTGTTTTAAGCTTTCTTCTATGTATTCTTCATTGATTTCGCCCATCTCCAGTCCTCCAATATTAACAGTATCATAATGCCTACCTCTGATTGCCCATTGTAAAACAAGTTGCTCCATTTTTTACCATCCTCAGGTTTTAAACGTTCACCCCCACGATAGTCTCTTCCTAGGCAGATCCCCATCTTCTGCAACTTCTCTTTTGACATTCTACTCTTCACTGGCATTTTCTGGATTTCCCCAAAGAATGAAGCCAGCTAAGTTGAGCTCAATTCCGATTCCCCTTTTTGAACATTGCTTAACCCAATCTCTGTTTCAACGGATTTCTCTTTCAACACATCTTTCCCTTTCTCCTTGATTGTAGCTACTTCATCTGGTAGTATTGTGGTTTCCTTGTTTGATCTTTTCTTCTAACCCAATTTTCCCATGGAGGCACAACTTAGGAGCTCACCGTTCAGGCTAAGAATTGAGATCAGGAAGTTCACATAGTGACAGTGTTTTCGCCCGCACTAACTAGACAACCGATACCCACTTTTTCAAATTTTGGATCGTTAAAAATTGGAAAAAAAAATAAATTCACATCACAATATTATATAAAATAAAATTTCATTCCATTTCACGCCAATATAACATTCTCATGATGGCACAATCATCTCCCTCAACTTTCTAAATATATTGAATTTACTAGTTCTTGAGTGTTTCTTGAACTAATCCTTAAACATATGAAGCTCGTGCTCACAACTAAAATCCTCTTTTTTTAGAGAGATGGAAGGTGATAAGTCAATTTTTCTCCAAAATATATCAATCGAATCAAATGGGATAAAATCATAATTGTTTAAATATGTTACCTGCTCATGTGCGCGTGGAAGCCCACAACTTGTGCACAATCGACATCCACAATTTTCAAAAATAAACCCGCAAACTTTTGACCGCTCAAACTCATTAAATATGAGATAGAGTGCATGAAGTGACACAAATCCACACAATTATTGAAAATGTGAGGTGTTGAACCAATGTCGAATGACAATTTTGTTTTGATCAATGCTTGATTTGATTGATATTTCTTGTGATTGAATGACTCGGTCGATATAAAAACAGTGATGTCTCTAAATCTGACTGTGATGACCCCAAGTAATTTTTATTAACTTGGCATGCTGACTCTCAACTCTGTTCGAAGTGTAATTTTCAAAATTAAGAAATTTATCGGTCCAAACAGATACAATCATTTCTTTATGTTGTTTTAGCGAATTATCATCAATGTAGCCAAAAACACCTAAAATGTGAATAATTGCATTAGTTTCATAGATATACCTTATAAGAAAATTTTATAAAAATATACATCTAATGATACCTGGAAAGCCTAGCAAAACTGCTTTTAGATGGGCCAAATGAGACATATGCTTCATGGGACTAAGACTCAACTAATGCATTCCATGATTGGTAGAATAAATCCCAACAGAGGCTTGAAGGTATCGATAGTCCGCACATTCTCAAAATACTTCTATAGATATGCTATCTACAAAAGTAATCCTTTAGCATCTGGATACACATTCTTGCATGCTTTTATCAATGCCAACTCTCGATCCTTGATGATGACACGTGGGGTAATGCATCCCTCAATTGTGGCTTTGAGACAATTTAATGCCCAAGTATAATTGGACTCATTTTCTTTGTGCATGAAGGTGGACACTATGCAAATGTCATGTTGGTCAAAGTTACACCAACAATTTGGTGAGGGGCATCGAGTACCTTTTTTTATATGTCATATCTATCAACAAAACATGTGGAAATGCATGCCACTTCTCCAACGATTTAGGATGAACAAAGAACAAATCTTCCAACTCATTTGTTGCATTATTAGCATGACTCTCATGCACATACTATCAACAAGACATGTAGAAATGCACGCCACTTCTCCAATGATTTAGGATGAACAAAGAACAAATCTTCCAGCTCATTTGTTGCATTATTAGCATGACTCTCATGCACATAACCATTGTCATGTAAAAAAGAGATAACAACTTGCATTTGAGTTGTACTTGCTTTCTCCATCGTCCAAATTTTTGGCGTGCATTGTATATGGTTTTTGTGATGGAAAAATTATTCAGATTTTGCCTCTTCACATACGTTAAAATATCTCGCAGTTTCACATGCATTGCTGACACATGTTCCACCAATTGAACTTTATTTACTGACAATCGCCTTACATATACGGGTGACCTTCAAGGTGCATTGCAAGCTTGTGATTTTGTACTCCACATATTACCCTTACCTCCAACAATCATCAATACGCATGTATTTCCCCTCTCGTTGGAATGGACAACCAATTTTTCTAGTACCAATATTTTTTTATGAGATTTTTTTGGCTCGTCAGTACCACCACGGTCACGCTGAAATATAATTGTAAGAATTTTTTTCTGGGACCTTTTGATAACAATAACATATCTGATAACTCGTCCTCTTCTTTGAACCCACTCAATTAAATCTTCACGAGACATGAAAACCTAATAAGAATTTTTTAAATAAATAAAATTAATCAAAAAATTATAAATAGACTATAAAAATTTACAATGTAAGTTGAAAATATTATTTGATATTCATAATTTATAAATTATACTAGGTTATTTATAGTTTTGCCAATTCAATAGAAAATTTGCATGCAACCTCGAGATTTAGGTTCATCTAATCATCATTTTCATATATTTCCATTGTCACCATTTAGTTCGTTTGCATCTTCGTCCTAAATAGACAAACAAACAACATTTGGTAATGATATTTGATAGTATATATAGAAACAGTTCGAGCTTATTTATAATGTGTGCAAAATGAATTATATAAAAATAACAACTAAATTACCTCGAAATGTCGTTGATCATTTGTATATCCTTCATAATATTGTTGATTGTTTGCATATCCATCCTAAATGGACAAAAAATGATGTTTTAGTAATGACATTTAACCTAATAAATAAAAATAATAAGAACATATTTATATATGACAAAATTAATGTTATACCACTAACAAATTAAATTACCTGATATTTGTTATACCACTCGTTTGCATATTTGTATTGTACGGAGAAACAAATAAAAATTTATTAATGATGTTGGACAGAATATATATAAATAAAATAATTGAATTTGGATATATGATAAAATAAATTTCTTATAAATAAAAACTTAAAATACCTCATAATATCGTTGGTTTTTATTTTTATCATTGTAACTAAAAAAAATATCTTATCCAACCATCCATGACTAGATTGTGTGATACTTGTATCCATAACTAATAGAAATTGTGTTGTAATAGGCTACGTACTTTACATTGCTTAGTCAACTCTTGTATATTTGGGCATAAATCACCCATCATTATGTGAATATCAAATCAGAAAACTCTTTCCCAAAATTACCAAACTATCACGTTTCATGGTATTAGAACCAGCTCTCTGAAACCCAATTTTTTTCTCCCTGCTCACCATCCACCCTAATGGCGCTGCCCGAACATGAGGGACGCGAACAACGTCGTTAATACGTCTCCACCTACCGGCAAAACTCCACCAAATCCGCCACCTCCTACACCGAACATCCAAGGTGATGACGGTCCTCAGCCACTACAGCGTCTTCTTGATCACTCTTCTCCCTTCTACCTTCACCCTTCGGATCACCCGGGCTTGTCTCTCTGTCTTGTTGTTCTTAAGGGTTATAACTTTAAAGAGTGGACTACCTCAATGAAGAACGAACTCAAGGCTAAACATAAAATGGGTTTCGTCGATAGTCGCATCTCTCAGGATGTTGTTGCCTTAATTAACCTTGATGACTGGTATAGTGTTAATTCTATGCTAATAGAATGGGTTGTTCAATATATTTATCCTTCTCTGTGATCTTTCATTACCTATCTGGAACTATTTTTTAGCTCTGGGAGGAACTACATCATCTATTTTCTGTCGGTAACGGCCCTCGCCTTCTTCAGCTTCATGCAAATTTGGTGAACTGTCGCCAAGTTGAAAAATATGTAGCTTCATATTATTGTGCCCTCAAGAATATTTGGGATGAAGTCACGACCTGGGTTCCCCTTCAAGCTTGTCTCTGCAGCAATTGGAATAATTGCCATGAATGGTGCTACAATGGTTGATGGTGGATGCGACTAGGGAGTGCGCATTATTGAAATGCGCACTCGGTGAAACGCGCATGACCGAAATGCACGCTCGGTGAAACGCGCATGACCGAAATTGAAATGCGCAATAGGTGAAATACGCATGACCGAAATGCGCAATAGGTCACATGCAGAAAACTCAACTGACAATGCGCATCTTAGTGATGCGCATTCAATAATTTCACAGCATTAATAGCAATATATTTTTTATATAAATATAACTATTTTACATATTGAAAATGAATCATACTTTATATTTATTTTCAAAGTAAAAATTATAAAATTATAATTATTTGTATAAAAATATTATAATA
>JAULKM010062904.1:0-12256 GCA_032355605.1 Rubia tinctorum | reverse complement strand
ATAGGCTTATATCCATTCCTAATTGCATGAACCCTTAGGAAATCCCTCTTCTTTGTGGACGACCCCGACTTGCCAATATATCTACTTAGTTGTATTTAGTGAGCATATTGGGCTTAAAAATAGTATCTTTGAGAGGTATGACGACGACCTCCCAACTGAATTGCACCAACCAAGGATTGCTAAAATGTGGGATTACCAAGTGGGTTACTGGAAAAGTTGAGGATCTTAGAAAATGCCACAAAGGGCATGGCAACAGAAATGACGTCCTGCATGCTAGATTAAGTCAAGATGTCCCTGGCATATCTTGCCTTGCCAAGCAATAAGCCATTTGAAGTAGGAACAACCTCCAAACCCAAAATGTACTGTAAGGTGTCAAGATTGTGATCTTAAACCAATGATTCACATAATTGATGAACTTACGTATGAGGGCACCATTATTTCCTGTAAGAATAATATCAACATAAACCAATAGATACAGTAAGTAGATACCCTGCACAAACACAAAAATGATGTATCTGAATAGATGCAAATGAAATTAAGGTTAATGAGAAAGAAGTTGAAATGTTGAAATCAATTAAAGGGTGCTTGTTTCAACCCATAAATGGCCTTGCATAGACAATCGACATAGTCGGGGCACATGGGATGTTTGTGACCAACATGCTACTTCATGAAAACCGGTAAGTCAAGAACGCCATTCAAGAATGCATTTTCGATATCCAACAGATATAACAACCACTAACAAAAAACACACAAAGATAAAAGTGTACGAACTATATGAACCCTCACTATATAACTAAAGGTATGATCATAATCAAAACTTAGAAGTTGCGAGAAACCTTGCACAACAAGTCTCTCTTAATGACAATCAAGCCAGACATCATCCTTATACTTCAAACGATAATCCATTTTGATCCAACCACATTAACATGTAGAGGAAGAGGAGCCAACTCCCAAGTCAGCTGAGTGTGGAGTGCATCCATTTCAGAATCCATTGAGGCAACCCGATCAGGATCTTTGACAGCCACGTGATAACTGTAAGGCTAAGACTGAAAAAACAAACCAATCAAAAGTCTGGATATATCATAATCTAAAATTTTCTTGTACGTGAGAGAGCTAGCTCACGAGCGAGTAGTCATAGGATTCTAAGAAGCAAGCTAAAATGATGAAGGAAAAGAAGACATAGGGGTCGCAGAGCCATGTGGTGCCAATCATTAAACCAAGGAGATCGACCTTGCCAGAGAGTTGTGCGTGTAATTTTGCAATGAGGTGAGTGTCACGATTGGTGAAGTCGATGAGCGTGAGCTAAGACCGGAGGTATGTACAAACCCAGAGCCGGCTCTAGAGATGCGAACACAGCTGGGCAGTCGCATGAAGGTACTGTCGATGGTGGCACAACCTATGGAGAAGGCGGGAAGATGTCATCGACAAGTACTGTTGGAGAAGAAGCTGATATAGATGGATAAAAAACGTTTGATAGTACTGCCAAAGGCTCCAGAAAGGCTAAAATATCTGCAGATGTAGGGGCAAATGTTTACCTCTAGCAATATTTTGGGAAGAAAACTCATTAAAGCCAGTAAGCTGTGTGATTTATTCCTTCTTCATAGCGGGATCAAGTCAAAGATGATCCTTGCATTGAGAACCGAATCCCGAGAAAATATATGAAAAACTCTAAGGCACCATTTTATGAGAAGCATAAGGGCGCAAATACGGAAAAACTCGACAACCAAAATGATGAAAGTTGGAGTAATCAAGAGTAGAACCAAAAATAACAAAGGCAAAAATGACCAGATCAAACAAGTGTAAGCTGCCGGTTGATAGTGTAGGCAACCGTAGTGAATACATCACACAAAAAGGAATGATGCAAACCATAATGGAAAAGCATGAAGTGCCTCATTTCCATGATGTGCAGATGCTTCTGTTCAGCTTGACCATTTACCCTGTTGTGTAGGGACATAAAAGTTGGTGATGAATGTCTTTTGAAGCAAAATTAGATTGCATGAAAAAGTTCACAAACTCCGTCCCCCCTTCATTTTTAAAAACCTTGATAGAGGTTGAAAACTGGTTCTCAACCAGCCTCTCAAAATGAAGATATGCCTGTACAAGACCAGACTTGTGTTGTAGAGAGCATAACTAAGTGAAACGAGTGTGATCATCAACAAATATATCATAAAAAGAGAAACCAGCACAAGAGACACATGCACCGACTCCTAAAGATCACAATGAACCAAACCAAGCAAATGTTCTAAAAGTCTATTAATGTCAATGAAGTAAAGGTGTTCCCCCTTTGCCATCTCACAAGAGGAACATATATTTGGCTTTGGAAGCAGTCAAGTAGATTGGTGATAGACAAACATCTTGGCTTGCTTAAAGAAGAAATGGTGGTATGACGAACATGACCCAAACAACTATTCTAAAGTTCAAAAGATGTTTCAGATGTAGCAGACACAAAAAAGAAGATAAAGTAAAAGCACCATATGCAAAAACATATAAGCTGCCATCATGATGGCTGCAAATAACATCCCTGGTAAACTTTTTCGTAATAGTGAAAGAGGAATCATCAAAGAAAATGACAACATTTATATCTCAAGTCAATATGATAAAAGACATCAAATTTATAGTGATTTGAGGAAGAAAAAAACACCAGATAAAGATAAGGAATAAAACACTCGAGAATGACCAACATGCATGATGTTATGGACATAACTATCACCAACAATAGCACGATTGTTACCATGGTAAAAAGTCAAGTGATCAAGAGCGGACAGAGAAGAAGTCATGTGGTTTGTCACACCAGAATCGGATATCCAGCAATGACACCAAAAAATTTAAGAAGAATGGGGTAGAGAGGCAAAAGAAAAGGTTTGAGAGGAAAAGTGAGGACACGTTGAGGCACCGTAGCCAAAATTTTCACACCACTAACACTGAAACTAGCATCATTCATTGTGCAATTTGTAGAAAGAAGCATCATGACCTAGAATGGTACACCATTGGCAGCATTAATGAGCTATAATTTAAATGATTTATTTTTAAAAAATAAATGCGGTACTAACTGGATGCTGATGAGGCACTGACTGAGTTTGCTGACTGGGCCCTGAACACGAGATAAAATTAGCACTTGTGAGAAACTGTGAAACTCGCGATAAACTAGGAAACTCGCGAGAAAATGGCCAGGTCCAAGATGAACCCACCAGCTTTAAGAAGGGAAGAACTCAATGCATTACCTTCACATGCGAACGGGTTGACTAACGCGTGGATCTCACGCGCATCTGCTTAGAATTGGACAATAATTGGAGTAAGTAAAAGGTCACCAAGAAAAATGAAGATGCCCCAATTGAATTTGAAGCCTAAAGAAAGCCTCTGAAATTAATGATTAATATAACCGAAGAGACCAATCAAAGAAGATCTACGCGCCGTGGTGTGGAGGAACAAGTGCGGCAATATTCGACGACCGAGAGGAAGGATGACTGGAAACTACGAGTATGAGTAGACCTCATTACTAGTGAAGAGCGAGCACGTGGACATTGTTTCTGACCAAGAAGAATGAGGAATGGTCGCAAGTAGATCTCATTGGTATTCAGCATTTTGTCTGTCTGGAAACATATTTTTTAAAAAAAATTAAAAACAAAACAGGGAGAGTATTTATTTTTCAAAAATAATAATTATTTTTTACAATTTAATTTTAAAAAACACATTTGGTACTATGGTAAGGTATCAGCATGTAGGTCTAATACATGTAATTTGGTCCAACCAATGGAAGCTGGATTAGAGAAGCCTGGAAGCCAAGGAATCAGGGGCAACGTGATAGGAGGGATCAATTCAGCCACCAACCCAATAAACAAGGAAAATGGCACGCGACGTATGTATGATCTCAAGACCAACTTACACCTTACATGGCACTGAAGTTTGGCCGGATCGTCGGAGCAGTAACGGCCCAGAGCTGGTCTGCCTGATCTCAATCTGTCTGTCTGGTAGGTTTAGGATCATTATGAGTAACGAAGTAGCAGTCGAGGGATCCATACAAAATTTGGCATTAACATCGGCGTCATCTATGTGGTATTTTTTATTCAGCACACATGGAACTCAGAGACTATGGAAGGATCATCAGCCCCCTCGAGGAAATCTATTCAACAAAGTCGTAACTGAGGCTCACGCACCTGGAAGGGGAGCCGGCCCTCGCGCCCACAGGGGAGTGACATCGGCTTCAAGCAACCTTGGAACTAGCCAATAACTCAAAAATCTTGCAAACAATCATGGCTTCACATAAGGAGATGATGAGGAAGTTGAATGCGATTGAAAAGGGGGAGAAGGTCAGGGCAAAAGGCAAGGGGCACAGTGTCAAGCTGACAAAAATATTTTAGGAACAAGAGGGTGATAATGAAGGCTCTCGATGGAAGGAGCAAGGAACAGAGAAAGGCCTAAACACAATGAAGAACACAAGGAGTTTAGCCTCCTCCGGGAGAAGGACCTATAACGGAGGAGAAGGAATAACAGTAGAGAGTGAGTGACATGCTGGGTATGTGCCACCATCGAGGGGAAAGGAATAAAAAATCAGGGTGATGCTGGAAGACATGGATGAGAGATCAAGAAGGAAGGAATGAAGGGGTTCACCATTCACCAAGAGGATATAGTTATTCACAGCCGACCCCGAGATGAAAATACTCCCTCCCCCTCCAACTTGGGGAAGTTTAATGAAAAATCAAACCTTGAGGACCATCTACACAAATTCTGCACTAATATGGCTAACATTTTGATACTGTAAGTCATTTAGTGCAAGGTGTTTGCAACCACACTGACAGCAGCATCTAGGGTTTAGTTCAAAAACCTAGAAGACAAAATGATGCATTTACTCAGTCGGTTAGAGCAGATGTTCATGACTTGCTTCATGTAGATGAAGAAGTTCCAAAATACCAGGTCAGATGATGAAGGGGGTAATGATGAAGTAAACCAAATGGAGAAAAAGAGCAATTAGTTCCTAATAGGCACGTTCATAAATAGCCTGAGACATGAGTTGTTGCTAAGGGACTCTACGTTGAACCCCTCAAAAATGATTGGTGATCTAATGAAGAGAGTAGGGAACTTCAACAGAGCAAAGCAAACCAATAAGAGGAGGAAAGAAGCGCAGGTGAGCCTGGGACAGCAGAGGGCTGATTTGGGCAAAGATAGGTTTAAGAGAATGGAAGAACTTGGCAGATCAAATAGGTCAGATATGTTTGACAAAAGTTTACGACCCTCCATAAAAACCCAACGGAGATTCTGGCTTTGGTAGCAGGGAAGAACATCTTAGATCCCCTTGTGAAAATGAAATATGATCCCAACAAGAGGGATAAGTCCTGGTTATGCGATTACCATGATGACTATGGTTATGACACGAAAGACTGCATACACCTAAAGTAAAACATATAACGATGTGTCAGGAGTGAACAACTGGCGCACCAGGCTAAAGATGTAAGGGTCCACAACAAGGCCACATATCAGAGCAGGCTCAAAAGTGGACACAAGCCAACATGTCAATGCATGCGTAGGAAGATTGAGTCAGGACAAGAACCCCAGGAAGATGACGAGGCCCCAACAAAGAGAGGACCCAACAAGAGGGATAAGTCCTGGTTATGCGATTACCATGATGACTATGGGTATGACACGAAAGACTGCATACACCTAAAGTAAAACATAGAAGGATGTGTCAGGAGTGAACAATTGGCGCATCGGGCTAAAGATGTGAGGTTCCACAACAAGGCCACGTATCAGAGCAGGCTCAAAAGTGGAAACAAGCCAACATGTCAATGCAAGCGTAGAAAGTTTGAGTCAGGACAAGAACCCTAGGAAAATGATGAGGCCCCAACAAAGATAGGAAGGTAGCGAGAGCCGAGGCTATGGGTAAAAGAAACAAAATACACCGAGAAAACAACCCTTACGAATGATAGACTGGCACTAAAAGTCACTAACATATACGACGTAGGCGGAGGGAGTGTCAGGGGAAGGACATAATCCCATAGGAAAGCATGTTGTAAGCTTACACTGTAGGCAACGCTGGCATACAAGAGGTTAGGTGCAAACGAAACAATTACTTTTGGTTCTAAAGACCCAATACCAGAAGGCCAGCCGATAGTGATGCGGTAGTGATAATGGTGAGGGTGATGGACAAGAGGATCCATAGAGAATATGTAGATGGATAAAGCTCAAAATTTTTTTTGTGCTGGCACTGTTTTGAGAAGTTGTATGAGAACATAGGAAGGAAGCTGGAATCAACAAATACCCCATTGGTCATATCCTAGACAGAACGGTCTAGACGGAAGGAATAATCCTCCTCTCAGTGTCTGTAGGAGAGGGGTAAAAAGTAAGATGGTGGACTTGGAGTTCATTGTTGTGAAAGAGAATAGCCCATACACCTTGATATTGGGCAGTCCAGTGCTTGTGTTGTTGAAAGGCTTAATGCTGACCCCATAATTTCTCTTAAAGTTCCCTACGAGAAGGGGGATAGCAACGGTCTGAGGCGATCAGCAGAAAGAAAGAGAATGGCATTGGAATGCCCTCAACAAATGCAAGCGGGATGGTGCGAAGCCAGTTTACAGGGAATAAACGAGGAAGGCTAGTGTAGTCCGACTGGTAACAAACAGAGGCAACCCAACGAAGCTGGGAGTGAAGATGCAGACTATCCAGCTAGATGAAGACCACTCATTAAAGTTTGGGGAGTCTCTACATCTTCGCATAAAGAAGGTGCTCATAAAGGCGATGTAGGAGAATACACATAATCTGAATCTCCTTACAAAGATCCTGTTTGCAGAATGATTAGAAGTACTCGTCAACAGGTGAATCAAAATACCTTCATTAAATAAAGAAGACACACTCAAAATATTTTTATGAACAAAACTTGAACTTCAAAGAGACAAGGCCTACTCCATTAAGCACCACTTGACAAATCAGCATAAAAAACTACGAGTTCTAAGCACTAAACCTAAAACGAAAACTTACGCTTTAAATTTTTGAATAAGCAACGGATTAAAACTCCAAAAATGATATATTTGATTATAAAAGGTGAATGAAAACTTTGAAGACCACCCCCTATTTATACTGGATACGTTCGACCTTAACTAGACTGTAATTGGTAAATTCTGACAGAAACTGGAATGGCTTATGGAAGATTTAAGAAGCTAAACCATATGAAACTAAACTACCTAATTTAAATCCTTATATGGATGAATTCATTATGCTAAAGTCTTGAATGAATATTTCTTTGTCTAATCTTTCCAAATCTAATCTAATCAGAACTAGATAAGCTAGTTATGAATTTTACCTAATCTATTCTCACTTTATCTAGTCTAATCATAATCAATTCTTATATAACTCATATTACGCCACAAATTCATCACAAAATGGCCCAAAATGACCCTAATTAATCATGGACCAAAATATAATAAAATTATACTAAGAAAGTTGTAAACTATTGTTGAACCAGAGCACTAAATGAAGGTCCATCCGGTTATTGTAAGACACTTAAAATGTCTTCATCTTCATGACTTAAATTCTTAGAGACAAGAATGACATTAATACAACATATATCCCTTGTGATATTCGAATCTCCATCATTAATATTCTTTATAAATTCATTCAAGGCCGCATCTCTAATTTTCTTCCTTGGCCTAGTCATAGGACCTGCCAAATATCTTAGAGGATCTCTAACATGACCTTTCAATGTTTGACGAAGCCTTGACATATCTTCATCTATGGAATTATCCTTAATATTCGTATCAACACAAGCATTTACCTAGAGGTTGGAGGACATGGCGAGAGTTTCCAAAGGAAATCGTATACCATAATCCAATCAATTAGAAGAGGAGAATTCTATATATGGAGAGGAATGAAGTAGTTAGCAATGAGCTGAACCAACTGGTAGAGGCGGGGATATTGAAAGAAATCCTCTACCCAACATGGCTGGAAAATCCGGTCCTTGTGAATAAAGAATATGTAAGTTGGAGGATGTGTGTGGACAATAGGAACCAGAACAAAGCCCTACCCCAAGGACTTCTACCTGATGCTAGTCATCGACTAAAATGCCAACACTCTCACATATTACACAATTAAATGTTTCCTTGATGCATATAAAGGGCATCACCAAATCCCCTTGTTGGAAAGTGACTTTGAAAAGACTATATTTATACCGTAGAAAGGGGTGTTTGGATACCGCATGATGTCTTTTAGGATAAAGAATGCAGGAGCCACTTATCAATTGGTGGTGGATAAAATATTTCAGCACCAGATAGGTAGGAAATTGGAGGTCTACGTTGATGGCATGGTGATAAAGAGTACCCAACACGAAGCCTTCATGAAGGATGTGAGAGAGACCTAAAAGCATTTCAGGGAGACATGGATGAAGTTGAACCCATCCAAATGTCAATTCAAAGTGGGACAGGGAAATTCCTATTGACATATTGTATCAAACAAAGAATTATATGCGAACCCAAAGAAAGTAAAAGCAATCCAAGAGATGAAATCACCCGTCACAGTTTAAGAGATACAGAGCCTGAATAGAAAACTGGCAGTTATGAACTTTTCCTGTCAAGGGAAGCAGAGATAGCATTGCTTTTTTCAAAACATTGAACGGGTCTGTGGGCAAAAAAGGATATGTGTAATGGGGGGAGAAGAAGATAAAGAATTCACGGAGTTTAAAGCCCACCTAAAAGGTCTCCCCACCCTAACAAGCCCACGTAAGGGATAAACCCTTTACTTATATGTGGAAACAAGGGACATGGCAATCAGCGCGTCCTTGGTCAGAAAAGAAAATAAAGTACAACGACCAGTATACTGCGTGAGCCAAGCATTGCAGGGCCCTGCGCATGGATATACAAATCCGATTAAGCTTGTGTTGGTTATGGTTCATTCAATAAGGAGGTTTAGGTAGTATTTCCTGGCGCACCTAGTAGTAGTGTTGACCAATCAGCTACTAAAATTAATCCTCACCCAACCAGAAGCATCGGGGAGATTGGTAAAATGAGCAGTGGAACTAGGAGAATACACCATTGAGTATGCCCCGGGAAAGGTAATAAAAGGGCAAGTAATAGTAGAATTCTTGACAAAAATGCCTAGGAAGAAGGATACAGGAACAATGGAAAGACACGATAAGCTTTACAATGCAGAACACAACAACTTGGATGGATCATATGTATGGAAATATATGTTGACATGGACTCTAGAGTGGAAGGATTCAGAGCAGGCTTGGTAATTTCTGATTTGAAGCTGGTAGAGTAACTTATACTATGTGTTTTAAATATCCTGCCTCAAATAACGAGGTGAAGTATGAAGTGCTGATAGCAGGAATGGAGATAGCAAGGAAGCTGGGAGCAAAGAAGGTGCAAGCTCATGGGGATTACATGACAGTAGTCAATAAGTGCAATAGGCAGTACGCTACCAAAGAGCCAACGATGATGAAGTACCATGACAAGGCCAAAAGTTTGGCAGCAGAGTTTCAAGAATTTGATATCACAAGAGTTCTGAGGTCGCGGAACACCTGAGCATATGCCTTGAACAAACTGGCCTCTTCGGATCACATTTAACCAAATCAGTTCTTGTGGAAGAACTAACCAGGAGGTCGAATGACACCGAGCCGATTGGGGCGATACATAGTGTAGTAACTAACTGGATGACCCCAATCTAGAATGACTTGGAGAATGAGACACTGTCGCAGATGGAAAGGCAGCAAGGATAGTCAAAAAAAGCACGCCCTAATATGACATGAAGAATGGGTTATAATACAAGTGTGGCTATACTGATTAGTGACTCTGGTGCGCAGAGCCAAAACTAGTAGACATGGCCCTCAAATAAATATAGGAGGAAAGTTGTGGCAATTATCAAGGGCCAAAGACACTGGCTCTCCAAACTGTCAGAGCAGGGTATTACCGGTTATCCATGAAAGATGATGAAGAGAAAATGGTTAGAGGATGCATAGGTGCCAAGAGCACGCAAAAGAACAAAAGGCTCCATCCGAGAAAATGACCCTCATCAGATCACCAGGGTTTTTTCCTAATTGGGGAATCGATATCGCGAGTCCTTTTTAGAAGGCATGAAGAAGGAATAAGTTCATGGTGGTAGCCACAGACTACTTCACTAAATGGGTAGACATTGAAGCCATGGCAACCGTAACATGAAGGAAGATCACAAACTTTTCCTTGACAAAAATTATTTGTGGGTTCGGGATCTCAAAGGTTATAGTGAGTCACAATGGAAAACATTTCTCCAATGAGCCCTTATGATCCTGGTACACATGTCTAAAATAAAGGTAGCAATTCACCTCTATGGCCCACCCTCAGGCCAACGAGCAGACAGAGGTGACAAACAGAACGATACTGCAAGGATTGAAGAAAAGATCGGGGAAGGCTAAAACATAATAAGAGGAGCAATTAATGAGTATTTATTATTATACAGAACCATCGAGAGAATAGCAATGAGGGAGTCACCCTACAAGCTGTGTTTTGGAACTGAGCTTATCATTCCTCCAGAAATTTTAGTGCCCAGCAGGCAAATAGATGAGGCGATGAGTCAAAAAGAAAACGATCAAACAATCAGGGAGAATCTGGAGAAGCTATATTAGTCCAAAGAGAATGTTGCACTAAAAGAAGTGGTGTATAAATCATAGATCGAACAACACTATAACAACAAAGTGAGTCTTATAACGTTGTGAAAAAATGAAGCAAGGAGATTTCAAGGCCAAAAGAAGCTCGACGTTGTGTGGGAAAAAAGCATACCATTTGGAATCAATGGATGGAAGAGTAATCCCCTGTACCTAGAACATTACCCACCTAAGAAAGTATTACGCATAGGCAGGTACGACCTCTACTGATTAAAAAAAAGTGTTAGTGCAAGAACAAGTTGGATTTTCATGGGAGAGATAGAATTCCTGAAGGGATCAAATCTTTTGTAAACCCATAAGGGGTGTGATCTTAAGGAAATTCTAGAAACATCCCCGTTTTGGGTGTAATTTGAAATATAAATTTAGGAGGGTGCAACAACTAGTTAAGTGTTACAAAGGCCAGAACAAGCAACTTTGTCTCATGACAACCAGAGACCTGCAAGCCATAAGCCAATACCAAAACATGCAACTCTGGTTTACGACAGCCAGAGACCTGCAGACCAGAAGCCAAGATAAAAAAAATAAGCAACTCCAGCTCATGACAACTAGAGACCTACATACTAGAATCTCTATGCATGGGTGTAGATGAGTAAAGTACTTGATGAAACAATTCTCGAAAAAAAGAGAAAAAGACGTCACCAAGGGAAACATACAATTGGGCTTCATTTGTAATAAGTGAGCACAGCTCAAAGGCTTTCACCGTGGCCTGCTCCAATATCTCTAAAGTCTTATGGCTCCCCACCACCCAGAAATAAAATCCTAGGAAGCCATGGGTAAATGCCCAATAGTGAACGGTTTTGAGTTTCTGCGTCTACTTTGTCCTAATCAAGTTCAGTAACTTCAAATCCTGCTCAATTTCAGCAACTCGATGTGCCTTACGCTCCAGGTTAGTGTTAGCAGACTTCAGAGAGGCGATCCCAAGCTGGAGCCCATTGATCTCCTTATGCATGCTCTCAAACTCCATCGGCACTTGTTTTGCAGAGCATAACACTATGACTCATGCAAGAATGTTTAAAGGCACATGTTTTAAAGAAAAAAGTGAGAGAGGGGTAAAGTACCACCAAAGCAGTAGATAAGTTGCGGTCAACAGTAGTGGGAGCAACGATGACATTAAGCTAGGGCTCCCTTAGCCAGGTATTGAAGTGATAGATATGGACCACCTCAGATATAAAATCAGCATGAGTAGCAGCGCTGCGTAGAGAAGAAGGATCAGAGTGCCCTTGGGAAGAGAACACACGAAAGTGAAGAGTAGTGAACCCCATAAGATGGACCACCAGAGCTCGAACATCAGTCTGGGTAGCGAGCTGCGACAATGGGGTCACGGGGACTACATCCATGAGAACCGCACCAAAGCTCCCACCCGCAGTGCAACCAGTGCAAGGTGTCAGTTCCAAAGTATGTCGAGGTTTTTTCACCAAGGGTTGGTCATCATGGATCTTAGAGTCAGACAGATCAATCAGGATCTTAGGGTGGTCCACCACTCTCTCGACATCCTCCCTCTGCCAAAGAGGACAACTATTGAGAGAAAGCCTAGAGAACCTGGAGAGATCCCTAATATAGTTGGCGACAAACATATCTGAATAAAAGAAAATGGAAACATAAATTTAAAAAGGGAGGGGGGGGGGGGGGGGGGGG
>JAULKM010062893.1:0-12256 GCA_032355605.1 Rubia tinctorum | reverse complement strand
CTTTAGTTAATCAATAAATGTAGAAATCTAACATGTACGAGTCAAATCCAATGCATCATTTTATCATCCAACACCATTTAGCCACCAAAGCCATAATATAATACACAAATTGTGCTTACTAACAAAAGGCCACCTAAAATAAAACTCATGAAATGACACAATGTGAACCTTAGCTAACATCATGACACAAAATTTTTGATATTGGTAATTTTAGTTCCAAAATAGTAAACCCTAGCAAAATATTGAAGCAAGGATTTACCTATTTGATCAATCAAAAGATATGAAATACTTCTTCATAGGTTCTACCTACACATAAAAAAGATCCCTTTAGAAGAACAAAAATTTCAGTGAGAATTTGGATTAGATGAGAAATACAAAGGAAAATATAACTTAAATCTTCAACCATTGAAATCTTGAAGTGGTAATGGAAGGCATTGTAGTGTAGGGTTTGGGAGTTTTGTGAGGAGAGGAATCTAGTGGGAAAGTCCATTTTGTTTCAAATGGGTAATAAATGTCCATTTGAAAACCCTTATGAGTATTTGTTTTTTGGCGATGCGGGAAGTTTTCGAGTTCAGAAACACCTACGATCACTATTCCCAAACTTGGAAAGTAATAGTTGGTACAGTGCAATGGGTCGGAACCTTTTACGAGTTCAGAAATTCTTTTCCTCAGTTGAAAAAAATAGGTTATAACGGACTATTCATTCGATTTTCAAAGTCAAAACCCTATATTGACCAACGAAAAAAAACCCAATTTGAAAATTCTTGATTCTCTCTAACCCTACCTCTAATCTCAATGAGTCGCAAGAGCACGTGCACAAAATCAAAGGCAAGCGATCAGAACCCTCGTCCGGTCACTGAGATTGAAAAACCCCTGAAATTCAACGATACCGTCAAGAAAAGGTATGTCACTTTTTCGAAGAGGAGAGCTACAAATTCAAAGGCTATATTAGCATCGTCCATATGAGAATTAAGCTTAAAATATTTGCTCGCACATTTCAAATCCCAACATTTAGAAAAAATACTATGTATGGATGAACCCGTTCATGTGTACGAAGTGATACAATTATTTGCAAATTTGGGTCAAAGTAGGAACGATCATGATTTAACTAGGGTTAATGGAAAAGACGTATCTGTCACTACTTATACAATTAACGCAGCTCTAGAGTCCCCCTACACTACTCCCGAGAAATTAAGGCCCGATGACCCTAATGGTCCCCTAAAAGTTACCACACGCATGTTTGGCTGGGCGTGAGCGAGACTACCCCACTTTGTTATGTCTCTATAGCTAAGAAATATTTTTGGAGGGCGGGAAGTGATGCAGGAAATGCAGAGACCTATGATATTGGTGTGTTGACCGTAGATGAGCGCCTAGTGTATAAGTGGATATGTCTCGATGTTTTGCCCATGGGTGGCTACACTTGCGAGCCGACCATTGCTAACCTGATGTTGTTTTACTATGTCAAGGAGGGGGTCAAAATAAACCCCAGGTATGCCATCATCTTATTCATGTTGAAGGCCACACAAATGAAGAAGAAAGATCTCACTTACGGTGGTTTGATAACCGCTATGCTGAAGAAAGCGGGTGCTATCCCTGAGGAAAAGGCTTTTAGGATGGAATACTACGACAATAGGTGGTTCAGACTTAAGAAGCTTAGTCTCGGCTTTGATGGGAAGTGAGAGTTTTGTCCAATACCCGGTGAAAGGGATAAAATTGCCAATAGAGCTCGTGAAGCCGATGCAAAAATAGACAAGGCATCGAGCTCCCGTACGTGATAATTTTTTTTACATATTGTTGTCATTTAAGTTCAAAATGTATATATGAAATATTTTCAACCAATTAATTTGGTTTATTATTGATTTATAGATAGCGACAGCGATTCGAAAGCTAGGTTGACCAAATATTTCAACTGTATGCGTGCGGACATGACAGAGGCGCAGGAGATGTTGACCCGTGTCCATTCTCATCATGTCATGTTCCTGGAAGCCCAAGGCCTCCATCTGCAGTTGAGCAATGATGACGAGTCGTCTAACTTTGAGTCAGTATTCTCAGAGAGTGAAGATGAAGATGATGATGATGGTAATCATAGCGGGGATGATGGAAATGGGGGTAAAGCAGTTGAAGAAAATATCAGGGCCAAACATGGGGGGCTCTATATTTGATAAAATGGTTGGGCAGAAGATATTGAATAACTTTTGGAAGATTTGTATTTTTTTGGTTGTATTGGTTTGATTTGAGAATTTGGATTTAATTTAAGAATTTGGATTTTGATCGAGAATTTGGATTTGATTTGAGAATGTTTGGATTCATGTATTGGCTAGATCAAAATTCGGATTTGATTTAAGAATGTATGGATTTTTAGATCGGAGTTTGGATTCATATGTTGGCTAGATTTGATAATGTTTTGGTTTTATTACATTCTTCTTGAATATTGAAAATGTAATGGATTCATGTGATGGATTTGATTGTGTAACGGATTTATGAGTAGCATCTAACTTCAAAATTTTACTTTTAGGCAAAAAGTGAAGACACTTTTCCGAGCTCGGAATGGCATCTTGCCTTTGTATTTATTGGCCAGACACGTTTCCAAGCTCGGAAAGTATTTCGTCTCATTTATACAAGCATGTACGAAATGGTTTCCACACTCGGAAAATGACTTTCTGAGCTTGTACGTCAAATCTGGGCCGCCTCTGGAAAATTCAAACAGCCCAATTTTTTTAAAATGAATTATTTCCGAACTCTGAAATACTTAGTCTCTCAAATGTATAGAGACGAAGCATTGCTTTCGAACTCGGAAATTCTTAGGTATAGGTAAATAAAGGGATTGAATTAAATTTTAGAATTCATCCCCAAATCAAAAAATTCATCCCCAGTTACGTACTAGCTAAAAATTTGAGTTTTCTCCTTTCTTTCTAAACCAACCTACATTTTGTCATGGCTAGGGGAGGTTTAAGCCGCGGAATCCCAAGAGCTCGTTCAACCGGAGACAATGATGGGTAAAGGTTCATTTCTCAATTTGCTAAAAATGGGTATGAGGCATTATGTGCGAAGGGGAAGTTATTAAATACATATCTTGTCGACTTCAATGAGTACCTAGTTATAGGGTTTTCCGATCCCCTCAAACCATTTAGTGAGCAACATGTTAAAATTTTGCTTTCATGTGATGAAAAAACATATTTTGATTATGTTTGCCAAATTTATGCTAGTATGCGTTATTTGGGAAATGGGGATTATAGTACTAGGGTTGGCGGAATCTAGATCCCGATTATCCAATGGATTATTAACAAGCTGTTAGACTGCCCATGCACACACCTGAAATTATTATTTTTCCCGGAGGATCTCGATGGTCCGTTAGATGATTGCTACCATCGAGAGAAGTGACCACTAGATATAGATTATCCCTACATTGACCCGGTCGAGTGTAGTGATAGGTACTTCCACCGGGATAGATTGGATTTAGGGAAACTCGAGACCTTTAATCTAACCCTTTTGAGCATAGATAACCGTATCATGTATGAGATCATTAATAGGATTTAGGTCCCCTCGGGCGGACACTTGACTGAGCCTAATTACACAACCCTCATGTTATTCTATTTAATAATTGAGGGTAGAAAAATCAATCCTGGAGCGGCTATATTTAGGCATATGTTACATTTTATGACGCTGAAGATTAAAAACTTCCATTTAATAGTGTTGTTATATACAATTTGCCCCCTGGTCTCACCATAAAACGATCTCACAGGAGATAAACTCTAACATTAATGATGGGAATGATTAACAAAGAATAGAACGTGTGAAAAACTAAGTGGATGTAACTATTATTGTGTAATTTCATCAATTGTACAAAGAAATTTGGATATGGTTCCATTATTCAAAAACCTACTGGTTTAAGTAAAGTGTAAAGGCAATAACTACTACTCATAATTACAAGCAATTCCGGTCCCAATATGTGAGGTTAGGTTAACCAACGAGCAGTGAGAAAAAGTCACTCCCTTAAAAAAAAGAAAATTTTATGTGTGGGGAAATATTATATGTAGGAGCGTGTGATTAATTATATTATGACAAGTGTTAATAAAATAAGGTAAAAAATTTTGTAATCAAACCTAACTATCCCACGCTCAATCTAATCTATTACATCATTGAGGGTAGGAACATAAATCCTGGAGCGGAAATTTTTAGGCATATGTTGTACATTGCGAGTTCAATGAAGGTGATCAAAAGCCTCCCTTATGGGAATTTGATCACACTCTTATTGAAAAAGGTCTTGGGGTGACTATTAGTAGTGAGGAAAAATGTCCAAAGTATTTTGACAAAACTTACTTCGAGAAGAAGGGTTGGGTGTTGCGCGATCACAAGTGGTTTCATAAGACAGTGAAAGCTTCTGATGCTAATAAAAGGCCACGAACTGAGGATGGTTAGTGACATTTGATTAATAAAACATTTTGTTCAAATACTTTCATTCTTTTACTTTTAATAATGGTTCAACTGTCATTTTATAGGTACCAGAAAATCTAATATGAAAGGTTTCAAGGATTGCTACAAGTGGATGCGCAAAATATTTTACGTAATGAATGAAACGATCAAATTCATGGAAAAATCACAAAGAGTGTACGAGCGACACCTTGCTTCAATCTCCCACCCACGACTCGACCGATCGACTTCGATGGCCTACATTGTAAATAATGAAGAATGAGTATTTATGAACAACTGAATTTTTTGACAATGTGGGAAGTCGTCGTCATACCTCTCAAAAATTGTATTTATAGGCCAAAATTACGGGCAACTACTAAATAGTAGCTAGTGGTAAGAAGGGGTCGTCCACGAGTAAAATGGAGTTTTATTGAGTGATAAATGTAATTAAAAACACACAAAAAATCACTCTAAATCTGTGGTAATCAAGTTAGGGGTTTTTGATTTTATAAAACCCTATGACTACTTTAAACAACTACATTAACCAACAATTAGAGAAAACAATGTAATTACTATAACAACTAGCGCGGAAAGATGTAACTAATATGATAACGAGTCTTGGGCGCAATCTGTTTACATTTCTAGTCATCCTTTGATCATCGACTAATTATTCTATTTTTATGCATTAACTACATATTGTGAAGAACTTTTTTAACACATTTCGAGTAAAGAAATTTCTCACGACGCCACACTTACCCTCGGGTCACTCTAGATGATCGGCGTCATAGACTTCCCTGAGAATAGAAATAAACATGGAGACCCAATATAACTAACACGTCCTACAAGCGAGAAACATTGGGATAGCACAAATATATCTACTAATAATGACTACGAGGATCGGCCTTCATCCTAGCCGTTATTATTGAGCTACATTGATAATTAGTCAAACCCATTCAAATTCATCTTAAATCTAATCAATTTCATCAATCAATAATCATATTCAGTTGTCACACCCAATTATAACCTAACATTGACTAACGATAATTACATTGACAAAAAGTCAAAGTCTTCTGAGTTTAACCAAAAACCTAGCAAACAATTAACCCACAATCATCAACTAGTTGATCATCCTAGTCTAAATCATACATTAATCACACAAGAAAATGCAAAACATACTTGATAATCAAAACACAAAATTGGATAAATTAAATCTAACAAATTCATACTAAAATATTTATCAATTGCTCCCAAGAGTATATCTAACCTAGATAACTAAAACCCATAACAAATGAGCAAGAATCCATGGTAAACATTGAGTAAATGATGAAAAATAAATGAAAACTAGGGTTTTTAGGAAGGTTTTCGAGTGTATGAATGAAGAGAGAGAGAGAGGGATAGGCTAAAAAGTGAAGACAATAAAAGTTGCCCAATCTGTCCGTTGTGGCCACAACAATGTATTGTGGTCCACAATGCCCAATTTGCCCAACATCTCATTTTGCATTTTTGTCTTCGCGGGTCACTGTATATGTCGCGGTTCACAAAGGTGCTTCTGGCCTCTTCTTATTTCCATCGTTACAGGTGAACAACTGGCTCGGATCATTCTCAGAACTCTGCTCAAAAAACCCGGTCCATTCTTCCACCGCTACGTTGCCCTACGTTGCCTTCCTTCTTCAATCTATCTTCTACCACTTTGTAACATGCCTTTAGTCTTCTACCATCCTTGCGAATGACCTACACTAAACTTGTTCAAAGTGTTTATGAGCAATATACAAATAAACTCACAATATATAATCTAGATGCTCGTAAGACGAAAAATCCAGTATTCAAAATAGGTTGCAAAATGAAGGATTTAGAATTGAAAACCGAAAACGGTTATATAAACCCCCTATGATGTAAATTTTCCTAAATCTAACAATTTTCTAACAAAAAATATAAAAAGAGATGTTAAATGCTTTGGAAAATACATACATTCAACGTCTCACCACGATGTTATTCGGATCTATGTTATACTACAATTTTAGTATTGTGTTTTGACTAAACCTTATTATATTATTCCAAATTGTTATTAATACTTTTCATTTTGTGCTTTTTTAGTGATCATCGAAAGTAGTGATGGAAAGTTATTTTGAGTTGATTTACACAATTATCATTTCCAGGGGATGATAAAATGTACAAATAAGACTAATCAAAACTACCAAACGCGACAAATGACAAAACCAGCCTTAAGGTGGAACCACAAATTACGTATACTTCTTTTTACTCACCACTTTCTTTGATTTTCTTCTTCTACGGTTGATCTTCCTTTTAACCTCGATCCACGTACCTTCATCGTGATCATTGCGGCCAAGTAAACTGTGAAAACTTGTATCATCCTCCTCAAGGAAAATAACATCTTCAGATTCACCACCTGGAGTATGCTCCCCAAATCCGATGATTTCCTCTAGTTCATTCTCTACTACAAAAGTGTGTTTTCCTTTGACAACAATCTTCCACCTTAGATCAACTGGATCCCTAACATAGAAAACTTGGTGTGCTTGAGATGCCAAAAGGAAAGGATCATCCTTTGACCCCACCCTACTTATGTCGACAAGTGTGAATCCCAAATCCTCACTGCGTTGACCATTGTTTATATCCACCCACTGATATTTAAAAACGGGGACCCAAATTGTGACATAGTCAAGCTTCCAAATTTCAGATATCGTCCCAAATTAAAACTTTTGAGCATACATAGAATTGTCGTCGCTACCACTTCCAACATGCAAAGCTTCGGAGACAAGTGACACTCCATTGTTTTGAGAGACATTCTTATCATCCATTGATATCGTTGAAAACGTTAAACTGTTGATGTTAAAACCGTCATAGGAAAGAACAGTTCCCAATTGTCTATGAGCCAACCATTTAACTTTTGAGGGATGTTCCCAACATCTGTGTGATCCCTCAACCATGGAGAAAATGTCCTAGTATATAACTGAAGGACCTAAAATTCATTAAAATTTGGGTGCCCCACTCGTATGGCATCCATATGAACCTTGATGTAGGGGACTACGTCTTCATGGTTGTGCAAAACGTAAAGATGGGCAGCAAATAAATCTTCAGGTCTAAGACTAAAAGATTTACCTTGTCTCACCCCTACACCTTTCAACCTCCCATCATGTCTACCGATTGGAACACCAACATATTCAACTTCCTTAATATACTCCTTGAAAAACTCGATAGCCTCTTCTGTCATGTACTACTGCACAATACTAGCATCTAGCATGTACCAATTTTTCAAAAAATGCTTGAATATTTTAATGTATCTCTCAAAGGGGTACATCCATCTTTTAAAAACTGGATCACGTAGTTTTATCTCCCGAACCAAATGAACACACAGGTGCACCATAATGAAAAAAGAATGAGGGCGGTAAATATATTTCCATCCGACGTAAAACTTCAACAATCATTACTTACAACCTATCCAACTTCGAAATACTTATGCTCTTGCAACAAATTAACTTGAAAAACAAACATAGCTTTGTAATGCACAATCTTACATGTGATGACAGTTAAGCTTGAATCGCAATGGCATTCAATTCCTGCATTACGTTGTGACAATCTTGTGACTTCAAGCCAACCAACATATACTCCTCCACTGACACACAAGTGCTAATGTTGGACAAGTATGCACCTGGGACCTTCACACTACTCAATGTATTACAAAAATATTTCTTCTCCGGTTGCGACATAGAATAGCATGCAGGGAGCAAATAACAATCTTCCCCAGAATTGACTGGCTCTAGTTCTTCCAAATTCCCATCTCAACCAAATCAAGCCTAACTTTTCACCCGTCTTTTGTTTTCCCAGGGGTATTTAACAACGTCCCAATCAAAGAATCATAAACATTCTTCTCAATGTGCATGGCATCCAAACAGTGTCGAACATCCAAATGTTTCCAATAAGGTAGATTGAAAAAAATAGAGCATTTCTTCCAACTACCATCAACGGTTACTTTTATTTTCTTCTTCCCAGAATCATTAGGTAAGTTCTTCACATTATCAAAAATATATAGTGGCACAGGTGGTCCTCTGACCTCCACTTTCTCATTGAACCATTTCTTCGCCAAACACCACAAGTGCCTCATTGGAAGAAACCTCATGTGTCCCTCATAAAATGTTTTACAACCATGTTTCAATTGACAGAAATCAGTATCCTTGTCACACGCGGGACAAGCTAAGTGGCCTTTCACTGAATACCTAGACAAATTTCCATATGTTGGGAAGTCATTGATGGTGCAAAAATACCATAGCTTTCAAACATAAGAAATCTTCAACCGAACCATTATACGTCTGAACACCATCTTTGAACAAAGTCAACAAATTGTTCACTAGAGGAGCAAGATACACATCAATATCATTACCCGGTTGCTTCGGCCTTGATATCACCAAAGATAACAAAACATACTTACGCTTCATGGTCAACCAAGATGAAAGGTTGTAAATGACCAACATAACAGGCCAACTACTATGAGTGTTGCTCATACTACCAAACAGATTCATATCGTCCGTACACAACCCTAACCTCAAATGTAGGGAATCATTTCCAAACTCGGGGTATAGAGCACCGAATTTATTCCATTGCTCACCATTTGAAGTATGTCTTATCACATTATCCGTAGGTCGGACCTTATCTACGTGACAATGCAACAACTTCGCATCTTCCCTACATCCATACAACTTCTTAAAATGGGTAATGATAGGGAGATACCATTACACTTTTACCGATGTCTTTTTCTTTGATTTGGATACAACTTCTGAGAAAATTCCACCGCTCTTCAACTTGTACCGAGACTTGCCACATACCCGACATGTTTCTCGATCTTTATCTTCACGCCCCTTGTGCAGCATACAATCGTTTGGGCATGCATGAATTTTTGCAATTCCAATCCCATCGGGCATAGAATTTTTTTCGTTGCATACAACCTATTGGGCAGTAAGTGCATTACCTTTGGGAAGCAAATCCCTAAACAACTCGCGAGCCTCGGTCATCGACTTATCATTCCATCCAAATGTTTCCTTCAAATTCATTATCTGCAAGGTGGCACTCAAAATCGAGTGTTTGGAACCATTGTTAAGAGGCGTCCATTTGTCATCAATCAGAGCTTATAATGACTCGGGTTTACCTTTGAACTCCCTTGCAATATCTTCCCCTATTTCCACATTTCTTTTAGTTCATCTCCAACCTTTTTGTTGGCTAATTCAATCATCTCATGGGATACTCAACTACTTCCCCATGTCATACCCAACCAGTGTAGGTAGTTTGAAACCCCCACCTTACGAGATGTTCACGCATCTTCTTCCTCCCTAAATAGGCATCATTTCTACAATCCTTACACGAGCATCGTGCTCGCACCCCATCTTTTTTAGAAGCATCTTCAAAGGCTAAAGAAATAAATGATTCTATTAATGACATGTACTCGGGAAATTTTCTATGATCATGACAATGAGTTCATTTCGATCCATTATCCTACAAGTCAATTACAATGCAACCCATGACCATTCAAACAACAATAATCAAATCCCATATCACAAACCCTAGTTGAACACACATAAATATACACACACACATATATATAGCATTAAAATCATTAACACCCTTAATATTTGCAAAACTTTCAAGTAAATAATTTGAATAAATCTAACTTTTTCCAATGGAAAAATGACACACTTATAAAGTATGGAATCACTTCTTCATTAATGGCCAAGAAATTGGAGAAAACCCTTCTCAATTTCCACACTTTGGGCATTTAATGATTTGGGCGCGTTTAATTTTTAATATACTTCCAAATTTTCAAACTCGAAAATTATCTTCATAGTTAGAACGCCATGACATACATTTTTCTGAACTCGGAAATTGGATCAGACGCTTTTACGAGTTCATAATTATATTCTTCCCATCATATGTAGGAAACCGTAGACTTTATGAGCTCGAAAATACTGTTGGCCGTTCATTCCAAGTTCGGAAAAAGGATATTTTTAAATGCGATTAGTCATAACTGTGTTCAGTTAGGGAAATTTAAAGGTGGTTATGCCCTAAACCGCCTTTAATTAGCCCTAATTAAAGGTAGTTTTTCAAAAATCGCCAACTATTTAAATCTAACCGCTATTATTTATGAAGGCAAGGTCCGAATGGAAGTTTCCAAACTCGAAAACAGTCCTCAAAGGCAGTTTTAGACAGATTTTTTTAAAACCGTTTTCAATAGAATGTTCTCTACTAGTGTTGGTTGAGGAAACTGAGAAAAGGAAAGGGGAAATGCAAAAATTTGTCTGAAGAAAATAAAAGAGTGACGGAAACCTTTTTAAGGTGCTCCTCTAGAGAACTGGAAAACTGAAGGAAAAAAAAAAGAAAAAAACAACGTATCCTTATTTTGTGTTATTCTTAATTTATTAACTATATGTTAGCAATTCATTTCCTACTACAACTTATATACAAACTTATAAAACTCATACCTGCTCTAAAAAAAATTAGAGGTTATATCTTTATATAGGCTGGGGAGCAGCGGCGGAACGAGGGGGCGAGCCGGTGCGGCCGCCCCCCAAACCTCCGGTGACTAGGGTAATATACCCCTCCCGCCCCGCCCCTCCTAGCCCAGCCCCGTCCCAGCCCCGCCGCCCCCGCTCAGCCCAGCCCTGCCCAACCCCGCCTCTGCTCAAATATTCTTCTAGTTCCGCCACTGCTTGAAGCTATGAACAAAATGTACAAAAAGGCCTACTAGTTCAGTCGAAGGTTAACAAGGATTTTAGTTATGCTCTCTGATGTTTGACAAACCCAAAATCTCTCTCATTATAGCCATTTTTAGCCTGGAGGGAGCTTCCTTGAAGTGATGAAGCTGCATTTTTAAAATTGTTTTGGGAAGTAATCTGGTTGTGCGCTGGCGTTGCTATGTTTTTTCTTCTTGGAATGTGTGACCCCAGCTTATTTGCTTTCCCTGGATCAGTGTTTGCGTGAAGTAATATCCCAAAATTGCATGATCAGTTTCCAAGGTACCTCATCAAAGACTGGAAATCTATCTTGCTATTTTGTAGGGTCGTTTTTCTGACTGGAGATGAGATTATGGGTGTTGTGATAAATACTGATAATTGTTGCAGATGATTTGAGTTTCTAGTTTTATTTACTTTTAGTAGACTCCTACAATAATTTAGTGGATCACTTATCACGCGTTGTATTTTACTTATTCACGCCCTGTATTTTATATTACTTTTTGTATATGTTGATATATTTAAATTGATAGTTTAATTATTATTTATTAAGTAAAATTATTGTAAATTATTGACTGTGAATTTAGTACGGTGGTGGCCGACCGACGGTGGTGGCCGGCAACGATTGACATCGCCGGAGAAAGATTTCCACCGCTCTTCTCCGGTCGCCGCTCTCCCTCCGGTCGCTCTCCTCCCTCCGGCCGCTCTCCCTCCGGTTTATCTCCTCCATATGTTGCTCTCCCACTAGCTGCCACTCTCTCACTAGCCGCCGCTCTCCTCCCTCCGCCGGCCTCTCTCCTCCCTCCACCGGCCGCTCTCCCCCGCCCGGTCTCCTCCTATTGACCCGATTCTCCTATCCTCCCTCTGCTCTCCCTCCACTCTCCCCCGTTCACTTCTCCGCTGTCCGTTCTCTTTTCTCCCTTGTCCGGTTCTTTCACCTCCCCCTCGGTCTGGTTCTTTCTCCTCCCCCGGTCCGGTTCCCTCTCCTCCCCCGGTCCGGTTCCCTCTCCTCCCCCCGGTCCGGTTCCCTCTCCTCCCCCGGTCCGGTTCCCTCTCCTCCCCCGGTCCGGGTCTTTCTCCTCCCCCCGGTTTGGTCTGGGTGTCCTTTCAGC